>OX243813.1:952682-957682 GCA_945859605.1 Lumbricus rubellus | reverse complement strand
GCTCATCCTTCTCCTCCTTCTTTTCCCCTTCTCCTATTTTTCTCCCATCCAGTCTCCTAGTATAATAATAATTCTCCTCTCGTCATTTTCTCGGCTCTTCTTCCTTCCATGCAGTAGTCTACTAATCTCCGTTTTCTCTCTTCCTCTGCTACCATCTTCCTCCTGTCCTCTGCTCCATCTACTCTCCTCTTTCTCGTCCTGCTCCTCCTCCTCTCCATCTTCCTCCTCCTCCTCTTCCTCCCCATCCTCCTCTTCCTCCTGCTCTTCGTGCTAATCTTCTTCCAATCGGTGTTCGTGCGTAACAAACGATCTGATCGGCTTCTCGTAATTAACGATCGATTGTCAGATGAGAGACAAATGATGACGACGACGACGACGACGACGACGATGACGACGACGACGACGGCGATGATGACGACGATGATGACGACGACGACGGCGGCGATGATGACGACGATGATGACGACGACGATGATGACGACGACGACGACGCATGGCAAGTCTAAGTCTTCGTCTCCTGCTGCTGCTGCTGCTGCTGCTGCTGCTGCTGCTGCTGCTTCAGGGTCTTTGAGACAATAAGCCATCATCTATTGTCTCGCCAGTTATATCCTTTCAACGGTACATTTCATCATCATATGTCTGTCTCTGTCTCTCTGTCTCTGTCTGTCTCTCTCTGTCCCCTTCTCTGCTACCCCTCTCTCTGTCGTCCCCTATCTCTCCCTCCCTCTCCCTCCTTGCCTATCTCTCTCTCTGTCTGTCTCTCTCCCTCTCTCTTCCTCCCTCTCTCTGTCTCTGTCTGTCTCTATCTCCCTCCCTCTCTCTCCCTGCCTCTCTCTGTCTCTGTCTGTCTGTCTCTCCCTATCTCTTCCTCCCTCTCTCTGTCTCTGTATGTATGTATGTCTGTCTGTCTATCTCTTTCTTTGTCTCTCCCCTTAGCTTTATCATTCCGCCTAGAATCAACTTAATTCCTCCAAATGTATGTCTCTGTGCATATGTGTGCGTATCTCTGCGTCTGTGTCTTTGTCCGCCTGAGTGAGGCTGTCGACTGGTCACGTGTTCTCATAAACAACTCGTCGTCACGTGACACGATCATTTCTCGCCTGCTTAAGAAAGATATTCATCGTCCGCTCAGCTTTCTTCTCCACTTTTTATAGCGCCATTTCCCTCAACTCAAGTAGCCTACATCTCATCGAATGACGCAATTTGCATGATCCCCCTCCCCACTTCCGTCCCCCACCCCCACTCATCCCACCCACACTCCAATTCACCCTACCCACACTCATCCAATTCACCCCACCCACACTCCAATTCACCCCACCCACACTCACCCAATTCACCCCACCCACACTCATCCAATTCACCCCACCCACACTCATCCAATTCACCCCACCCACACTCCAATTCACTTCACCCACACTCATCCAATTCACCCCACCCACACTCCAATTCACCCCACCCACACTCATCCAATTCACCCCACCCACACTCATCCAATTCACCCCACCCACACTCATCCAATTCACCCCACCCACACTCCAATTCACCCCACCCACACTCATCCAATTCACCCCACCCACACTCATCCAATTCACCCCACCCACACTCATCCAATTCACCCCACCCACACTCCTCCAATTCACCCCACCCACACTCATCCAATTCACCCCACCCACACTCCAATTCACCCCACCCACACTCATCCAATTCACCCCACCCACACTCATCCAATTCACCCCACCCACACTCACCCAATTCACCCCACCCACACTCATCCAATTCACCCCACCCACACTCATCCAATTCACCCCACCCACACTCCAATTCACCCCACCCACACTCATCCAATTCACCCCACCCACACTCCAATTCACCCCACCCACACTCATCCAATTCACCCCACCCACACTCATCCAATTCACCCCACCCACACTCATCCAATTCACCCCACCCACACTCCAATTCACCCCACCCACACTCATCCAATTCACCCCACCCACACTCATCCAATTCACCCCACCCACACTCATCCAATTCACCCCACCCACACTCCAATTCACCCCACCCACACTCACCCAATTCACCCCACCCACACTCATCCAATTCACCCCACCCACACTCATCCAATTCACCCCACCCACACTCCAATTCACCCCACCCACACTCATCCAATTCACCCCACCCACACTCCAATTCACCCCACCCACACTCATCCAATTCACCCCACCCACACTCATCCAATTCACCCCACCCACACTCCTCCAATTCACCCCACCCACACTCCAATTCACCCCACCCACACTCATCCAATTCACCCCACCCACACTCATCCAATTCACCCCACCCACACTCATCCAATTCACCCCACCCACACTCCTCCAATTCACCCCACCCACACTCATCCAATTCACCCCACCCACACTCCAATTCACCCCACCCACACTCATCCAATTCACCCCACCCACACTCATCCAATTCACCCCACCCACACTCACCCAATTCACCCCACCCACACTCATCCAATTCACCCCACCCACACTCATCCAATTCACCCCACCCACACTCCAATTCACCCCACCCACACTCATCCAATTCACCCCACCCACACTCCAATTCACCCCACCCACACTCATCCAATTCACCCCACCCACACTCATCCAATTCACCCCACCCACACTCATCCAATTCACCCCACCCACACTCCAATTCACCCCACCCACACTCATCCAATTCACCCCACCCACACTCATCCAATTCACCCCACCCACACTCATCCAATTCACCCCACCCACACTCCTCCAATTCACCCCACCCACACTCATCCAATTCACCCCACCCACACTCCAATTCACCCCACCCACACTCCTCCAATTCACCCCACCCACACTCATCCAATTCACCCCACCCACACTCATCCAATTCACCCCACCCACACTCCAATTCACCCCACCCACACTCACCCAATTCACCCCACCCACACTCATCCAATTCACCCCACCCACACTCATCCAATTCACCCCACCCACACTCCAATTCACCCCACCCACACTCATCCAATTCACCCCACCCACACTCCAATTCACCCCACCCACACTCATCCAATTCACCCCACCCACACTCATCCAATTCACCCCACCCACACTCATCCAATTCACCCCACCCACACTCCAATTCACCCCACCCACACTCATCCAATTCACCCCACCCACACTCATCCAATTCACCCCACCCACACTCATCCAATTCACCCCACCCACACTCCTCCAATTCACCCCACCCACACTCATCCAATTCACCCCACCCACACTCCAATTCACCCCACCCACACTCATCCAATTCACCCCACCCACACTCATCCAATTCACCCCACCCACACTCACCCAATTCACCCCACCCACACTCATCCAATTCACCCCACCCACACTCATCCAATTCACCCCACCCACACTCCAATTCACCCCACCCACACTCATCCAATTCACCCCACCCACACTCCAATTCACCCCACCCACACTCATCCAATTCACCCCACCCACACTCATCCAATTCACCCCACCCACACTCATCCAATTCACCCCACCCACACTCCAATTCACCCCACCCACACTCATCCAATTCACCCCACCCACACTCATCCAATTCACCCCACCCACACTCATCCAATTCACCCCACCCACACTCCTCCAATTCACCCCACCCACACTCATCCAATTCACTCCACCCACACTCATCCAATTCACCCCACCCACACTCATCCAATTCACCCCACCCACACTCATCCAATTCACCTCACCCACACTCATCCAATTCACCCCACCCACACTCATCCAATTCACCCCACCCACACTCATCCAATTCACCCCACCCACACTCATCCAATTCACCCCACCCACACTCATCCAATTCACCCCACCCACACTCATCCAATTCACCCCACCCACACTCATCCAATTCACCCCACCCACACTCCTCCCTCCCTCGCCCCAATCACCTTTCATCGTCGTCATCCGACTGAGTTACGATGATTATCTGCGTCTGAATCGAATAAATTAATATTATTATTATTCTGTCTTAGAACGAAGACGATTAGAAACAATGGACGATAGATGTACATACATTGTACATACATTGTACATACATTGTACATACATTGTACATACATTGTACGTACATTGCACATACATTGTACATACATCGTACATACATTGTACGTACATTGCACATACATTGTACGTACATTGTACGTACATTGTACGTACATTGTACGTACATCGTACATACATCGTACATACATTGTACATACATCGTACATACATTGTACGTACATTGTATGTATACATTGTATGTATACATTGTACATACATCGTACAATGTACATACATCGTACATACATCGTACATACATTGTATGTATACATTGTATGTATACATTGTATGTATACATTGTACATACATCGTACATACATTATACATACATCGTACATACATTGTACGTACATTGTATGTATACATTGTATGTATACATTGTACATACATTGTACAATGTACATACATCGTACATACATCGTACATACATTGTATGTATACATTGTATGTATACATTGTATGTATACATTGTACATACATCGTACATACATTATACATACATTGTACGTACACTGCACATACATTGTACGTACATTGCACATACATTGTACGTACATTGTATGTATACATTGTACATACATTGTACATACATCGTACATACATTGTATGTATACATTGTATGTATACATTGTACATACATTGCACATACATTGTACGTACATTGTACGTACATTGTAAATACATTGTACATACATTGTACATACATTGTACATACATTGTACAAACATCGTACAAACATTGTACATACATTGTACATACATTGTACATACATTGTACATACATTGTACATAGATTGTAAATACAGTGTACATACATTGTACAAACATTGTACATACATTGTACATAGTCATACATAGT
>OX243813.1:945338-952482 GCA_945859605.1 Lumbricus rubellus | reverse complement strand
CCCTTTACGAAAATCGCGATTTCTCAAAAACCGCTGAATATTTTTTTATAAACCTTCGCCAGTCTATTTGATACATATTTATATACAACTTGGCTAAATTTAATTAAATTCGAATCATGAACACCAAAATGGTGCAACCCTGAAGTGAAACAACGTTATTTTCGTTTCAACAGACATTTCATGACAGCAATAAGTAGCAAAGATGATTTGTGCGTATTTTTCAGTTCAGAAATGTTCTTTGGCTTTGTGGTAAGTTTGTTGTAAGTCTCAAGCATTGCACCCCAGACAGCATAGTCGAGTGCGTTCATATCTTGGGAATTTGGCGGCCACGAATCCTTGTCGATGAAGTCAAGACAGTGGCTTGTTAACCAATCTTGGGCCAGCATGGCGCCGTGAGCGGGCGCTCCATCTTGCTGAAAAGGGAACTGATTTCCCAAGACAGTGTGACAATTCACTACGTAACAAAATTTTACTTTTTGTTTGTCCTTGGGTATTAAATGTTATTTCCTAATTGCTTCTGCCTCAAAAGTATAGAATATGGCCATTATACCCCAAAGACTTTGCTTTTCAGGCCAGGAGATTGATATATTCTGAAATGTAACTACTTCTTTGGAACATTGAAATATTAAGCCAGTTATGTGTTAACTCGAAGTAGCTGTACAGCTTTTATGACTTCCGGGAATATTCTAGAATGTGCGAGAACCTTCCACGCCTATAAATACCTACAGGTAGCAGTATAAGTTTAAATAAGGATACATTGAGCCAACCATGCACTTAAGTTTAGTTGTAGCCTACATGTACGTTTGACTAGGTGCATAGCCTGTAGACGCAACTCAGATGGTATCAAGAGGCTGCACGTATCCGGCTGACGCATTCTGCTATGTCTGCGGCCAATTTATGAAGACAAGAGCAGGATGGTACAGAAAGGGAAAGAGAGTCATGAAGTTTGCAATACCAAGAATCTGGCGAGAACCCACTGACCACTCAAGCAATTGCTACTTCTGCATGGTGAATCCTTCCAATACGCCGGACTGGAAAGCGCAGCTCCAATCATATATCCCGACCTTCCTTCATCCATGGCCCCAGTGCCACACAGCCCTAAGCTTCCGGTATCCACTGTTCCGGATAGAAATCAGTCGCTTTCAGAAGAACAAAGTATATCAGAGTCAGAGAGCGATGAAGACGTTTTGGATTCAGACTATAATTTTCTAGCTCATGACAAAAATCCGTACTAGGCTCTCCAAACCAAAAAGACCTGAACGACTTGATCAGAGATCTTGGTCTCATCAAGTCCAATGCAGAACGTTTGACGTCTAGACTCAAGTAGAGCTTGGTGGAACCTGTTGGATGACAGTGTGTTCAAATCGCAGATCAGAGAAAGCGTCATCAAACATTTTCAAGCTTTTTTACAAGTCAAGATGGACTCTACTACAGAAACTGTCACAACGTGAGCGGTCTTTCAGGTATTTGGAATCGACTGAAACCCGAACGAGTGGCGTGTCTTCCTTGACATATCATCTCAGAGCCTCGGAGCCGTGCTACTCCATAATGAGAACAAGTATCCGTCTCTTCCTCTGGTTCACTCGGTACACCTCAAAGAGGATTACAACATCGTGAAAACCTTGTTGGCCGCCTTGAAGTTTGTTGTGTACGGCTGGGATATCATAGGAGACTTCAAAATGGTATCATTCCTGATGGGTCTGCAAGGGGTTGGGCAAAGTTTCTTTGCTGCCTTTGCCTTTGGGACAGCAGAGACAAAAAGGCGCACTACCACAAGCGGGACTGGCCCCAGCGGACCCAGTTCAATGTGGGTAGCAAAAATGTCAAGTAGGAGCCATGGATCAACCCTCGGAAAGTGCTGATGCCACCACTGCATATTAAATTGGACCTAATGAAACAATTTGTCACGCTCTGGATAAGGAATCGGTAGCTTTCAAATACCTTCAAGGTTTCTTCCCTAAGCTGCTGAGACAAAGATCAAAGCTTGTGTCTTCGTGGGACCACAAATAAAGATGATCTTTGAGTGTAAGGATTTCTCCAAGATGTTTTCTAGGGCTGAGAAAGCGGCTTGGAATATCTTTGTCGCGTTGGTTAGAGGCTTCCTGTGCAATAACAAGGCCGAAAACTATGTAGAGCTGGTTGAGACTCTAGTGAAGAACCACAGTAAAATGGGATGCAGAATGTCCCTGAAAGTTCATATCCTTGATGCTCACCTTGATAACGTCAAGAAGAACATGGGAGCATACTCGGAGGAGCAAGACGAGCGCTTCCACCAAGATATACTAGACTTTGAACGTCGCTACCAAGGACAGTACAATGAGAACATGATGGGAGACTACATCTGGGGCTGATTCGTGAAAGTGATTTACAGCTAGTAGCTTATAACCGTAAATTTCTGGAAAACTACGCATTTCTAAATTTCGGGTGGTCAATTTTTTTATCATTCTAGTATTAATTGATACATGTTGCTTTAGAGTCATTTTGTGGTTTCTTGTGATATGCATAGTTTTCTTATGACTTTACGCGAACAAAAACAAACAAATTCGCTCGTTTGTTGTGGAAATAGGCTTTTTCCTTTAAAAATCATTCTCCTGTTCACAAAAGCAAAGTTTAAACAGAATAACAGCCATTTCCTATACTTTTGAGGCACAAATAACCAGGAAATTACACTCATTGCCCAGGAACAAAAATCGTGTTACATAGTGTGCAATCATCGACAAGCTTAGGCAAAAGATTCTCCACGTAGTAGGCTACTTAGCATTGACTTTGGCCTTCTCGTCAATGAATTGTAAGCGTTCTGTACCCTCATAGCTGACACATGCAGAAACCATGATGTGGGGAGAGAACTTAGCTCTTTCGACCAACAGACGCTTGGATGAATATCGGCTTTTTACTTCTACGCACAGACACGATTGTTTTGATTATTAATTGGTGGATTGATGTAAAAGATCTTTTCATCGGTGAAGAACACGATCCGCAAAGCGGAAATGACGTAATTATGGCACACCACCGGCTATTTTATGTAAAAATATGATTTCTTATTTCGTGAATGCCTTGTTCAGTTGAAAAAATGAAGTTCTTTCTTCTGCCTTATGTCTTGATCACAAAAATAAAGATACTGGCATAAAATTTTCAGAGAATGTGTAAAAATATGTTACGAATAAGAATGAAAATATTTGTAACAAAATATTCGGCGGTTTTCGAGAAATCGCAATTTTCGTAGGGGGGTATTTTTTTTGGCCGCACCCTGTATATATATATATATATACATCTATACATCTGTACATGTATTCATTATACAAGCACGCATTTGAATTCCATCTATTATATATACATATACATGTATATATATTGTAGGATTATGATGCGGGATAGTTCCAGTGCATGTATACATTGTATATTATATAAATTATATAATAAACTGTATATAACGACGTACAGATGCGTTGCTTGGGTGGCAGCAGCAGCTGTCCTATTATAACAGCGAATGTGGGACGAGATGTTTATTGTTTAAACGCAGAAATTTATTTGAAACAGAAGATAATATGCAATGTTGTAGTTGTTGTTGTTGTTGATGTTGTTGTTGATGTTGTTGTTGTTGTTGTTGTTGCTGTTGATGATGTTGTTGTTGTCGATGTGCTAGGCTGCTGTTGCTGTTGCAATATTCTGTTTGCTATGTAGCTTATTGTTGATGCTGTTGTGGTTGCTGTAATCATAATCGTCTTGTTATTTATTGTTGTTATTGTTGTTATTGTTGTTTTTCCTGCTGCTTTTGATGTTTTTCGACTGATGCAAGACGATGGAGGAAGTGAAAGCGAAATTGGAAAGAAACGATGGATATAAAATTGGTCAGAAGAGAGGGAGGAGGAGGAGGAGGAAGAAGAGGAGGAGATGGAAGAGGAAATGGAAGAGAAAGAGGAAGAGGAGGAGGAAGAAAAGGAAGAAGAGGAGGAGAAGGTGGTGGAGGAGGAAGAGGAGGAGGAGGAAGAAGAGGAGAAGGAGGAAGAGAAAGAGGAAGAGGTGGAGGAGGAAATGATCGATCTAACGTCAGAAAACGAATGAGACAGGAGATCGAATCCACTCTCCTCTTCCTCCTCCTCTTCCTCCTCCTGCTCCTCCTCCAGCCCACATTCCTCTCTTCTTCCTCTTCCTCCTCCTTCGATCTTCTCTGATCTCTGACATCAAGCGACGCCAACGAACATCGAACATCGAACACATCACACACGCAATAATAATCTCAACCAGAATCTTACATCGCATTAATAATAATAATAATAGTCTCAACCTGAATCTTACGTCGCATTAAGAATAATAATAATCTCAACCAGAATCTTACGTCGCATTAATAATAATAATAATAATAATCTCAACCTGAATTTTACGTCGCAATAATAATAAAAATAATCTCAACCTGAATTTTACGTCGCATTAATAATAATAATAATCTCAACCAGAATCTTACGTCGCATTAATAATAATAATAATCTCAACCAGAATCTTACGTCGCATTAATAATAATAATAATCTCAACCAGAATCTTACGTCGCATTAATAATAATAATAATCTCAACCAGAATCTTACGTCGCATTAATAATAATAATAATAATAATCTCAACCAGAATCTTACGTCGCATTAATAATAATAATAGTAATTCCCCGATGGAAAAATTGTCTCAGGCGGGAGGGAGAGAGGGAGGGCCAAACTATCCAATATTGCACTTTCAAGGAATGTATATTCTGATAGCCTATTAGGCTTAAAAGGAAACTTTCCAATCATATTCACTTTAGAGGAAAATATACATTTCAATAATTATAACCCACATTTTTTACTTCTGATACAATTCTTTAAAATTATTTTAAAACGACAAATTCCGAAATGTTGAGCACATAGAAGAATATGCTCAATATTGTTCATGTTATCGTTTAGAACAAAATTTAATCGTCTACCAGTAGGCCTACAGTGACCCAATTCAGAAAAATACATAAATATTCTTCAATAAATTTAAATTTGCCGAATAAGTTCATAACAACGTAAAGAAAAATACTTTCTGACAATAAGAAATTCTCGCAGTGTATTTCTCCTCAGTAAAAAATCTGGAATAGATTCTATTCTTTTTCCAAGAATATTCTTGAATATTCTTTTCCAGAGAACATTTTCAAATAAAATTCTCAGTCATTGAATTATATACACAGGTCTACACAAGAATGGAAGAATGAAAAATGGTCAGCGGTGTTATCTTCCGCAGATAGGCGTCGCCACGGTTCAGTTTTTACAACGGTTATTAAACTGTGATGTTTCTTCATGGTCATCATAAATTGCAATGCACTTGATACTATCTGTCCGCTAGGGGCGCTGCGCTGCATGGCTGCCCGAACTAGGCACACGATGTTTAATTAATACTTTCCAGTCCTGTGCATCTATTTATTGGTCCTTAGGCGAAAGTCAGACGATTGATTGCCTTCCTTGCTTTTATATGCTGCATAAATATTATACATGCCACCAACAATAATTATAATATCAAAATCAGCTCTATTTATATAAGTTTATAACAATCATACATGTATATAAGTCTATAATAGGCTGCAAATATATATATATATATGCATGATATAATATATATATACATATAATTATATGCTATATATACAGGGTGCGGCAAAAAAAAAATACCCCCCCTAAGATTTTTGCCAATATTTTGACCAAAAGTGAGAATTTTGAAATGAAATTTTACAGTCTTAAAGACAATTCATATTTACACCAGATGGCCAGATTTCATTAAAATATTTCGAACATAACAAAAGTTACACCACTTATAGTAAGGTCACCCACCGTTTTTTGACGATTCAAAAACGCGACGCAACAAAAAGTAAAAATAAAACAATCTAATTATTTTGGCCAATATCTTGGCCAAAAGTAAGAATATCGAAATGAAATTTTACAGGCTTAAAGACAATTCATATCTGCACATGATGGTCAGATTTCATCAAAAAATTTCCAAGAGAATAAAAGTTATACCACTTTTAGAGAGGCCACCCCCCCCCAATTTTTGACGATTCAAAGACGTAATACAGCAAAAACACGATTTTATTAAGTCTCATCTCAAATAATTATTATCAAATAGTCTTGATATTGACAGATGATCATTATTATTACTATTTAAAAAAGAAACAGGGTACCAGCGTAGCTGCACGTCACTGAGAAGTCACTTAGCAAGATGACAATCAAATTCTTAAAATAAGAAATAATGAGGAATCTGTCAGATAATCAACAGGTCCATCAAGAACTCTGCATAGAGACTCAAAATAAGTTTTGGCACGGGTGGTGGGCACATTGAACACGAGTTGTGAAGCACTACCAAGTTCATTTTACAACAGTCATTTGAGATGAGACTTTAAAAATCGTGTTTTTGTAACTTTTTGTTGCGTTTCGTTTTTGAATCGTCAAATAACGGTGGGTGGTCTCACTAAAAGTAGCATAACTTTTGTTCCGTTTGAAATATTGTGATGAAATCTGGCCACCATGTGTAGATATGAATTGTCTATACGACTGTAAAATGTCATTTTGATATCTTTATTTTTGGCCAAGATATTGGCAAAAAACCATTAAAAAGTTGCGTTTGGTTTTTGAAACGTCAAAAAACGGGGGGTGACCTCCCTAATAGTGGCATAACTTTTGTTCCGATTGAAATATTTTGATGAGATCTGGCCATCGTGTGTCAATATGAATTGTCTTTAAGCTTGTAAAATTTAATTTCGAAATTCTTACTTTTGGCAAAAATATTGGCAAAAAACCTAGGGGGGGTCTTTTTTTTTGCCGCACCCTGTATATACAGGGTGGGCCAGCATAAATGAACCAACTTTGAATGCGTATAACTCCGCCAAATTTAGGAATTTATTTATACTTTATGCGTCAAATTAAAGATATTTCACTCAAGTATATGCACTGAAAAAATGGAATTGGTATAAGTTTAGGTTTTAATTATATGCTCGGAACAGCGCTAGCTACCATATTTTGTTGTTTTTTTATGACGCGATCTGGCGCCGTTGACAGACGGAGATCGCGTTTTGATCTTAATTTTCCGAACTCATAAGGGATGTAATTCGGTTGAAATAATTTAAAAAATTTCTAACAGTGGATGGAAT
>OX243813.1:925338-937838 GCA_945859605.1 Lumbricus rubellus | reverse complement strand
GGAGGAAGAGGTGGAGAAAAAGGAGGAAGAGGAGGAGATGGAGAAGGAGAAGGAGAAGAAGGAGGTAGAAGAGGTGGAAGAGGACGACGACGAGGAGGAGAAGAAGAAGAAGGAAAAGAAGAGGAAGAGGAGAGGAGGAGAAGGAGTAGAAGGAGAAGGAGGAAGAGGTAGAAGAGGTGGAAGAGGAGGAGGAGAAGGAGAAGAAGGAGAAGAAAGAAAGATACCAATCAAAACTCATCTTTATGCTGATGCTGAAATTGAGAATGGTGAATTGAAATTCGACAATAGACATATTACATAATAATTATATTCTCAAAGGAGAAAGATGAGTGTTTACTTTAGTTACATCGTCATTCGACAGAATTGGCTATTTCTTGCCTTAACATGAATATTGAATATATATTATTATTCTATACTGAAACGTTTGGGGGTTAATAAATAGGATAAAACTTATAACTATAGCATTCTAGACATGATATAAGTAAAATTAATAAATAAGGGGTTATAGGGTTAAAATATAGGCCTATTCAAGATTATAATTATGATGCTTGCAATAAACAGGCTACGAGTCATTTTGATTCAGGATATCTTCTATACTTTGTTGTACAGTTGTATTTCTTTCAAATACAGCAAAATATTCTTTGGAGAAACATGTTCAAAAATATTAGAAAGTGATTGTTCCATATAATATTTTTGCCTTGTCGGTGTAAAATCAACACATGACACCTGTATGTGTTCCACTGTTAAAGGGCAGTTGCATCCCACACATTGTGGTGTATCTTCATTCTTAAGCAAATGAGCATGTGTTCAGTTAAGTTGTTAGCATGATTGTGTTGAGTTAATGGGCGATGTGCAAGTTTCGGATTTGTATTTAACTATAACTTATTCTATGCTTAAGCGGTAATAATTATTACCAAAAGACTTCATTTTGATACAATGTAATTGCCTCAGTTACACTTACTATAACGTTTACAGTAATTCCTAATAATGATAATACAGTTGCTATTACGATTGCTAGCACAATAATCTTTATAATTACCATCTGATTACGATTAATCAAACGATTATTATTGCGATTAAATTTGAGATTGTTGTTGTTGTTGTTGTTGTTGTGTGGATAGTTGAGGATGACTTGTCGCCAGCAGAAGAGAGAATCGTCGTTGATTTCGTGGATGAGTGAAGAATGCTTTCGATGGTTGATGTGCGTGTGCGTGTTGTGCGTGTGCTGCTGTCGTCTGTCCTCCTCCGCCATGGTCAGTCCGAACACAGGGCGCTATAGAAGTCAGGTCGACCTACTCGACGTCGACGACGACGACGGTCCTTCATCGTTGTCCAGCTGTCTGTCTGGCGTCGGGACCTCCGTCCATTTCAAGGGCTACTTCGCTACAGTCGACTGTCGACATCGACGACTGACGTCACTGATGGACAATCTTCCAGAATCGACGGAAGTTCTTCTGCTGCAAGACAATGCGATCTCTGTTCTTCTTCAGCCGACGACGGCATCTCTTGGTCCGTCGTATTCAATCGGGAAGATGCATCGCTTGATGCAACTGGATTTATCTCTCAACAGGATCAACCAATTTCCAGATCTGTCATCTCTCAACGAATCGATCAATCTTCGAGTTATCGATCTGAGTAACAATCGAATCGAGCAGCTGATCGATTGTCGCGTCGCTGAATCGATTCAACGAAGTCTCGAGATACTGCTGCTGGAGAGGAACGTCATCCGTGAGATGGAGATGAGATGCTTTGATGGATTCGAACAATTGCGATGGTTGTCTCTTGCGAGGAATCGACTTCATTGTCTTCGATCGAATGTCTTCAGTCATCTGAAGAGATTGTCTCAACTCAACATTGATGATAATCTGATCGATCAGATCGACAGCGACGCATTTCTCAACCTCGATTCTCTGCAAACACTCAGTCTATCTGGCAACCATCTGACTCGCCTCTCGCACGGATCATTCCATGGACTCAGCTCACTGCAGCGTCTTGATCTATCGCGCAATCTCTTCCACGTCGTTCCATCTGAGGCGCTTCTCCAATTCCTCGCACTCCATCTGCTCGTCATGGATTTGAACCCAATCATTCGTCTCTCCAGTCGAAGTCTTCACTCATTCGGAGTCTATCACGTGACCATTTCCAATCTGACGCAGCTGACCGTCGTAGAAGAGGAAGCGCTCTTCAACCTGACCTTGCTCAAGGTCATTCGAATGGAGAACAATCCACGGCTGATCCACATCAACGATCGAGCAATCGTCGACAGCCCAGAGGTCATGACCTTTCGTCTCCATGGCAACGCCGCGCTGAGGTCATTGCCTGAGGAGTTGGTGAGGTCAATGGGGTCACTGGAGTTGCTGGTGATCGATGCAAATCCTCTGAGGATGGAATGCGAGGGACGATGGATCATGGAGCACATCCGTCGAAACAACACTCGACCTACGATCGACCTTCACGCTAAAGACAACAACAACGACAACAACAACAACAACAACGACAACAACAACAACAACAACATCAACAACCTCAACAACAACAACAACAACAACAACAACAACAACAACAACATCAACAACAACAACAACAACAACAACAACAACAACGACGACAACAACAACTACAACAACAACAACAACAACAGAATTGACGTCTATGTACAGACTGATGGCTCTTCAAGTCCTAAATTATCATCCTCCTCTTCATCATTTTCCGATCATTCTATCCATTCGTTCCCTTTCTTCAACTCCTACTCTTCTTCTTCTTCTTCTTCTTCTTCCCCCTCTTCTACCTTCTCCACTTCATCCTCCTCCTCCTCTTTCTCCTCTCTTTCCTCTTCCTCCTCGTCCTACTCTACCCTCTCCACTTCCTCATCTTCTTCCTATTCCTCGCCATCTTCAACCACCTCTTCCTCATATTCCTCCTCCTCCTCTTCCACATCCTCTTCTTCTACCATTCCATCGACTCCATCCTATCAGACTCCATCCTCCTCCTCCTCCTCTTCTTCATCTTTCTCCACTTCTGTGTTCTCACTCTACTCCTCAACTTCATCATCTCAATCCAATTCTTTACTCTCATCTCTGTTGTCCTCTTCTTTGTTTATACAATCCTCTCATTCCTCTCCTTCGAACACTTCATCATCCGCATTCCTCCTCTCCTCCTCTTCCTCCTCCTCCTCCTCTGACCAATTTCTCTCGCAATCCTATTCCGATTCTCCTCGCGCCCATCCACCATCCATTGATTCATTCTCATCCTCTTCCTCTTCCTCCTCATCCTCCTCCTCGTCTTCTTCTTCCACTTTCTCTCCTGTTTCCGCCTCTCTTCCATCTTCATCATCCACTTCATCTCTCACTTTCTCCTCTGCCTCTTATCCTCCAGCCTCCTCCTTCTTCTCCTTGTCTTCCACCTCCTTCTCCTCCTCGTCCTCCTCTTCATTCCTCCCTCCATTCCATTCCAACCAGAACACTCCTTCCGTCTGTCCTCCAGAAATCCTTCCGACCTTCGACACCGATCTCTACATCGCCCTTGGCGGGACCTTGACCTTGGACTGCCTTGCGATTGGAACCCCTCGACCATCCATCCATTGGGTCTCACCCACTGGAAAGCTCCTCCATGGATCCACCACCATCAACCAACTCACCAGACCACGACCACCTACGAACTCACATACACTCGTCATCGACTACGTCAGGTCACGTGACGCCGGCCAATACAGGTGCGTGGCGGAAAACGGCGACGGCGGTCATGCGCAGTCGACGTTCACTCTGCACGTCTTCGACCGCCTGGCGCACCTCACCTGTCAATCAATCGGAGCAGATCACGTGACGGTCACGTGGTCGACCGTGGAGTCAACCATTTCCGGCGTCACGTACGTCGTCACGCATCGCTTGCTCGCCCCTCCTCCTCCTCCTCCTCCTTTTCCTCCTCCTCCTCCAGCGGCAGCGACCGTGACCCCGGTCTCTGCTAGACAGGTCAGAGGTCAGGTCGTGCTGGGGCCGCGCATGCGCAGTCGTCGCATCGGCGCCCTCTTGCGTTCGTCCGACTACGAGTTGTGTCTGGGATTCATGCGAAGAAGAACGGGAAGTGACGTCACAACATCGTCATCATCGTTGATCGTCGTTCACATCAACTGCACGACTGTGACGACGATGACGTCGGACAGTGACGTCACCGGGGTCGTGACGTGGGTCGATGGACTCTATGACGTCGTCGTTGTCTTGACGACGGCGTTCAGCTGCCTAGCAACGCTCGGCTTCACCGTCGTCATAGCAACGGCGTGCAGGAGATTCGCGCGTCGAAGATGCGGCAGAGCAGCAGCAGCCGAGAAGGAGGAGGAGGAAGATGGGGAAGATGGAGAGGATGAGGAGGAGGAGGAGGAGGATGGGGATGAGGATGGAGAGGGTGTTGGCCATCTGGTGAATGGTGAGGAGAATGTTAGAGGAAGTAGAACTGATCATGAAAAGCCTTCGTTAGTTGAAAGAGGAAGTCTACTTTCCGTTGTACATCGACAGATGGAAGAGGAGAAAGAGGAGAGAGAGGAGGAAGAGGAGAGGGAGGAGAGGAAAGAGAGGGAGGAGAGGGAGGAGAGGGAGGAGAGGGAGGAGAGGGAGGAAGGGCGTCGGAAAGAGTCACTTGCTGACAGCACTAAACAGCTGATCGCAGCACCATCTACCTCCTCCTCCTCCTCCTCCTCCTTCTCCTCCTCCTCCTCCTCCAATTCCGCCAAATTCAAATCCTCCTCTTCAACCGTTGCCTGCTCCGCCTTTCCTTCTTCTCAAGTTCCATTCTCATCCTCATCCTCATCCTCCTCCTCTTCCCATTGTCCTGTTTCGTACATTGTCTGAAACAATTTCAACTAGTGACTGATTCCGCACAACAAGAGGCGTATAATTGCCTTTTATTGTCTTCTATCGTCTTCTATCGTCTTCTATTGTCCTGTCGTTCTTTTGTCTTGTGTTGTACTGTGTTGCATTGTGTTCGGGTGGTAGTGGGGGGAGGGAGTGGTAAGGAAGAAACAACGTTGATTGGATGGATGGATTGAGTCATGTAGCTGACCCTTTGATCCTTTGACCCTTTGACCTCCGTCAAAATATCAGCATCCATCCATCCATCCATCATTCCATCTAAAATATCCAATATTCCATCTACCCATCATTCCATCCATTACTCCATCCATCATTCCATCCATCTATCCAACCATCCATACATCCATCCATCACTCCATCTTTCCAGTCAAGTCCTTGGTTTGCTTTCCATTGATTCATTATAATTGTAATTGTAATTTGTAAGATGATTTAATAATTATATAGCGCATCTTCATGATCGAATAATTGCGCTACAAAACCATAAATTGATTAAAACCACCTTAAACTGGTTTCTCTGTCGTCTGTCGTCGTCCTAATAAATATTATTATTGTTATAATTATTATTTTTGTTGTTGTTATCATTATTATTATTGTCGTTGTTGTTGTTGTTGTTGTTGTTGTTGTTGTTGCTATTATTATAAGGCTATTATGTTCCGTTGAAACAAAGATTGTTCGATGTTGTCGAAGTAAGGAAAGAAGGAAGTAAAAAGGTTGTCAGTCCAAGTCTACACGCATGTATGTCTGCTTGTCTGTCTGTCCGTCTGTCTGTCTGTCCGTCTGTCTGTCTGTCCGTTTTTTCACCCGCTTCTTATTTCTCTTCTCTGCCGATTATAATAATTATTATGAAAACTTCTTCCTATGAAACTTGGACCTCCTCTGTCGCAGATTGCGTCTCCTATTCCTCCTGCTCCTCCTTCTCCTCCTGCTACTCTTCCTCCTGCTCCTCTTCCTCCTGCTCCTCCTCCTGCTCCTCTTCCTCCTGCTCCTCTTCCTTCTGCTCCTCTTCCTCCTCCTCCTGCTCCTCTTCCTGCTCCTCTTCCTCCTCCTCCTCCTCTTCCTCCACTTTCTCCTCCTCCTCCTCCTCCTCTTCCTCCTCAAAGGCAGAATATTTGGTCGATAGAGAAAGCTCGCTCTTATTCCAGTCCATAGATGGCGCACAGTTAGTGAAAAATCATTCGCAAGATGGCGATAGAAGAATATTCGAAGTAGTTGATATAATTTATAAATGTAATTATTAATTACAGCCTACTTCAGAAGTGCACTCGTGCGTGACGATGATCATGACATAACACGGATGAGTGGAGAGGAAAATAATCTTGGTCTGCTAAACAGAAGCTCACATTTGTTAAGAATAGTATGACTATTGAGAATAACCACATTAAGAATAGTATGACTATTGACTACCACATTAAGAATAGTATGACTATTGACTACCACATTAAGAATAGTATGACTATTGACTACCACATTAAGAATAGTATGACTATTGACTACCACATTAAGAATAGTATGACTACCACTGAAATGCCAGCAACATTATCATGCTTCACCCTCATATATTTGATAATGCCCTATTTTGTTCCTATTTAACCAACTGCAACACTGCGTGGTGGTCTCACGAATCATGACATCTATAAATCAAGACTTAGCCTATATGAATAGTTTATATACCGGTCATCTATTTGACCCATGGAGCAGCAGATAACGACACAAACCATTCACAGTTAAAATAATTTTAATTACAACAACAAAAAACCTAAGTGCCTGAGCTTTATAAGAGAACCACGTGTCAAAGACATTCAACTTTAGTTGACTAATAATATGATCGTGGGTGTCGACTCTCAAGTTCAATGTTCTTGTTTTTGGAATGTTTAGTTAAGAACTTAACACGATCGATGTAGCAGATGAAATATACGCTCCTCCTTCCCCCCCTCTCTCTCCTCTCTCTCTCTCTCTCTCTCTCTCTGAGTCTTCTCAATTATTGCCAAACAAATCATTCGATCAAGTGATGAATTTTGAACTCATCACCAAAATAATTTCATGCATTTCTGAGTGATGGACTTCTTTAGCAGGTCTCTACACAGAGAGAGGACCTTCTCAAAGGAGGACCTCCTTCTCCTTCTCCTCCTTCTCCTCCACCTCCTCCTCCTCCTTCTCCTCCACCTCCTCCTCCTCCTCCTTCTCCTCCACCTCCTCCTCCTCCTTCTCCTCCACCTCCTCCTCCTCCTTCTCCTCCTCCTTCTCCTCCTCCTCCTTCTCCTCCTCCTTCTCCTCCTCCTCCTTCTCCGCCTCCTCCTCCTTCTCCTCCACCTCTTCCTCCTCCTCCTTCTCCTCCTCCTTCTCCTCCTCCTCCTCCTCCTTCTCCTCCTCCTTCTCCTCCTCCTTCTGCTCCTTCTCCTCCTCCTCCTCCTTCTCCTTCTCCTCCTCCTTCTCCTTCTCGTCAGAGAGAACATCATCGACTGATCTCCTCAGAGGACTTCCTCCTCCAGATAATGTCACCTATGGATCATCCTACGTTCTTGTCTCAAGCAGACAAAAGAGTTGGCAATAATAATTAATCGCATCGCTCTCTAATCAGCCAGTGGGGATCTGTTGGTCCCGAGGCTTCGTCGTCGTCGTCGTTATCGTCGTCGTCGTCGTCGTCGTCGTCGTCATCGTCATCGTCGTCGTCGTCGTCGTATCCTATGGTTCTCCCTGAATTGTTGTCTGCCAAATAAAATGTCTCTGAGTGGAAACACAACTCATCCGCAAATGACAATAGAACTCTCACATCATCATCATCATCATCATCATCATCATCATCATCATCATCATCATCATCATCATCATCATCATCATCATCATCATCATCATCATCATCATCCTATCTTCTGTTGTCTAGTTATGTCAATAATTATCTAAGTGATTAATTAATTAATTAATTAATTAATTAATTAATTAATTAATTAATGAGTGCAGCTGATGATCAGTTGATGTCTTGGTAGATGATCGATGGAGGCGGCAGAAGAGGTGGAGGGAGAGGGTCCTTGTCTCCTCTCCACCACCTCCTCATCCTTCTTCTCCTCCTTCTTCTCCTCCTTCTTCTCCTCCTCTTCCTCTTCCATCCCCTTCTCCGTCAGATCGTTCGACATCAACCAAAGCATGACTTGTTCATGTCGACTCATCGTCCAATCGTCGTCGTCGTCCGTCGTTGCTATGACGACAGGCCACACCCCCTCTGCGCTCGTCGCTCCATCTGACGACGACGACGACTGATGATCGTTCGTCTGCATGAGTGCATCCGCAGCAACATTGCAGCAGTCTCCTCCTCCTCCTCCTCCTCCAGCTGCTGCTGCTGCTGCGGTGGCCACCTGTCGACCGACGAATCTGCTTCGGTCGATGGATGATCGGATGGAGGACGGGTCAGCTGCTGCTGCTGCTGCCATGGAGGAGGATGCAGCGGTGGCGTCAAGAACATGGTGGTGCTGAGGGCAGAAGGGTTCCGAGTGACGAGACTCAGCCTCACTCAACCAGTGAGAGAGACTGGCGAGACTCTGGCAGTTCGACAACTCAGGTCGTGTTGATGATCCTCCTCCATCTCTTCCACACGAAAGAGCGGCATTTCGGAATGAGGAAGAGGAAGACTGAGATGGCGAGTGGTGGTGGTGGTGGTGATGGTGGTTGTGGTGAGGTGGATCCAGCCGAGGACCTCTTCGATCGTCACTCATCTCGACGTTCTCCACTCTCGGAGTGGCCAGAGGGTCGACGTCGTCGTTGTCTCTGAGCAGGTACTTGGATGTGTCCTCCACAGCATCCATCTGCTCAGTCGATCTCCATGGCAACGCTGCCGCAGCAGCAGCAGCAGCAGCCTCCTTCCTCTCCTCCTCCTCCTCATCCTCATCCTCCTCGTTGCAGATTGATTCGTCCCGTCTTCCTTCGCCGAGATAGAACGCACGAAAGAGATGAGATACGTGCAGGTCGTTGTCATGCGCCAGAATTGTGCGATTGTAATATTCATCCATCCAATCCTTCTTTCCACCGAATGATGATGATTCCATCTCTTCTTCCGCCGATCTTTCCATCTCCAGACCATCCTCTCCTAATCCTCCTCCTCCTCTTCTGTCTCCGAAATCCCAGCAATGGAAATCCGGAAGACTGAGATTTCTCGACGTCATGTTCAATCCCTGAAGGTCACCGGTGGAAGATGACGTCATTCCCGGAATGACGTCATCATCGTGGTGCACGATCCTTGTGACCTTGTGACCTCGTCTTGACCCCGACTGCTGCAGCAATCGATGCTTGTCGTCAACAATGGCGGAGTCGCAAATGAACCGACCTATTTTCACGGATATCTGAGTCATTTTCCTAAATGATATATTATATCGACTGTCACTGACCTCTTCAAATGGGTCACTGACCTCTTCAAGTGGGTCACTGACCTCTTCAAGTGGGTCACTTTAATTAGGTCGGGTTATCGTGAAGCTTTGCGTCCGCCGCAAAGATTTCATTTCTTCTACAGAAAACAAGAAACAAAGTTTTACAAATCCCGAGTGAAAATTTGTTTGAATTAAAATTTCATGGATCAAAATATTATATTCTTAATTACAAATTAATCAAAAGAGAACTTTCTCGTAAAAATTACTCCGCCTAAAACGAACTGCATACGGGCAGAGAGAGGGAGCCAGTGAAGTTGCTCAGTCACGAATGTAGAGATGCGTTGAAATCGAGGATGACATAGGCCTATTCAGTGTAGGAGCAGCACTGAACACAGACTGTAGGCGAACCAACGAGAAGGGAATTGCAACGTGGTCCATTATAATTATTAACTTATAAGCGAACAGACAGACGTATAAACAGTTATTTAGGTTAAGGTCGAAGATGAAACAGATTTGCAAATAGCCCTGAGGCTGGAAGTAGGAATCAGGGCTTTATTAACGTGAAGTTGTACACAAAATGTACAGTTCTCAATGGATTTGTGCAGTTGTAGAAGCATTTCTGGACAGTTAAAACTAGCACAAAAAGGTCATTGTTCTCCCATTGGAAGTAATTTACCATAGAGGATGGGAAGGAAAAGAACAGGTTGCGCAGTTCTAAAGATTCCTTAAAAACAACCTGGTAGGAATAGCGAACAAGGTTGGCAGTTAAGATAAGAGAACTATTTAAGGTGACACCTTGGTCTTCAACAATTATAGACGAAAAGTTGAAGCATGGAAGATCCACCCCTTCCCAACATTGATCCGAAAGGGAGGATGATGACTCTATGAATAACACACTACATCCACTTCCTTCTTATCCTAAGCGAAACACAGCAGAGCATTTCCTCTCACTCCATCTCGTACCCCCCTATTCCACCCCAGAGTCATCCGACCCACTTGTCCCTCTGGAAACCGAACTCGGACCTCCTTCGGACTATCCTATGGGTAACCCCTCTGAGCCAGCACCGCTCGTGAATACGCTGGAGCCCTGCTCTTAGCAGTCCTACTTTAAAGCAGAGCGTACAGAGCGTTGAAGTAAATAGTTACAAACAGAAGAAGTAGGTCAATTTATTAGATTAATATTAGCAAACTTGAAGCAAACACAGGATGTATTGAAGCGAATGGAAGGACATTGCAAGCGGAGTGCGGGGGAGGGGGGTGGTGCGGGAGGGCGTGTGAGGGAGGGGGTGCGGGAGGGTGTGTGGGGAGGGATGATGGGGAGGTGTTAGTCAATACGACCTCGTTGTTGGACCAATTATTAATTATTATTATTATGAATAATTATGAGTCTCACATGAAACTGAAACTGAGCAAGCAATGAAGAAGGAAATAATTATTATTGTCCTGTGTGAAACATTGTCTCGAATTACACAATGACATTGCCTGAAAACGGTGGACCTATGAGTGAGGCCGATATTTAATATATATATAATTATATATATGCTGATAGTATATGTATGATATATATATATGTATATATATATATATATATATATATATATATATAATTATCAGGGACTCCCATTGCGAGTACGCGCTCTGCCAAAAGAGGTAGTCCTCTTACTTCCTTTTACTCGTGCTGCAACATGCATGTAGTATTGTAGTTGGCCCAGTGTTCTGATGAAGAACTCATCATGTCATGCAGGAGAGTACACCATCAATAAAGATAGGTTTTTAATCTGCCAAACGTGATTGTTCATATCATCATCGTCGTCATCGTCATCATCATCGTCATCATCATCATCATCATCATCATCAGGCATATTAGCATCAATGTTGCTGTCGTTATTGTTTTTATTATTATTTTTATCATCATCATCATCATCATTACTATCATTGTTAATAGAATTAAATCCGTATTTATTCTGCCACACTGCCACATAGCATAGAGACTTTATAGCATCATCCGTCAATTGAGGGGAATCCGGTGTGTTCCCACAACCCACTACACACCCTTAGCCCTGAGGGGGAGACTGGTGTGTTCCCATAACCACCCCTTAGTGTTAACGACACTGACATATCAAAGATGATTTAGTGTCGACCTCCTCCTTTACCTAGACTTGGGACTGGCACTGACAGAGTGCAACTCCCTCCACCCCTCACACACACTCCTCCACAGGGCCCACACACACACACACACACACACACACACCCCACATCGGTTCTTGTAAGGCAACCCCAGTTCTACCAATCGACCATGTGATGTGGACGTCACAGGCGAACCCTGAAAACAACTTTTTTAGAAATTATTCTGAGAAGTTCTTCTTGTCATGAACACATTAACACATTAACACATTAACACATTAACACATTAACACATTAACACATTAACATGTTTAAAACGACACTGCCATATCAAAGATGAAAGATTCGTCACACAACAACAACAACAACAACAACAACAACAGAAGAAGAAGAAGAAGCAGAGTGACTAGTGAATAGTCCGACGACACCAATATAACAGAGAATGTGGATAATTAATATTTATGTGGGGCAGAACGTCATGAGCTCGGTGCAGAAAGGCCCCTATTCTGGACCACGTACATTTGAATCTTGGCAATCACATATAGTATAATAAGTTCGTCGATGCATGTATAATAATAATATACATGTATTATATACATGTACATATACATGTGTAGTTGTGTACATGTATATATACATGTACACATGTATATATATATACATGTGTACATGTATATATATATACAAGTACACATGTATATATATACATGTACAGTTGTACACATGTATATATATATACATGTATATATACATGTATATATACATGTGTACATGTAGGTCTAAGGTTGATGACTCTCGACACATAGGATTGTTGACGTTCATGTGGTCACGTGACTGTGCCAACTGTTTAGTCTTCATGTATCGTCAGAACTAGAACCCACAAAGACCAAAACGAACGAATATTTTTATGTTTTGTGAATGTTTTATGTTTTGTATGGAGGGCGTTGGATGTAAGGCTGGTCCCTGGACAACAACCAAAAAGGAACCAATTTCCATTGTCAGTGACTCATCAATCTATGAACACCTGCTTGGCAGGTAGCTACAGGTAACCATAAGTAGCGACAGGTAGCCATAGGTAGCCACGGGTAGCCATAGGTAGCCACGGGTAGCGACAGGTAGCCATAGTAGCCACAAGTAGCCATAGGTAGCCAAGGGTAGC
>OX243813.1:680344-925138 GCA_945859605.1 Lumbricus rubellus | reverse complement strand
CAAAGGTGAATATCTTTTCGTGTGTAAACCAGATGGTTCGTACACTTCTGTCATTAGGAAACCGTTGAAGTAGCTGCTGACTGCGCTGCAAACGTTTCAATTTGCAATTTTCGTTGAGCGTCTGCCCGATCACACGCTAAGCCTTGTTCGTTTTCAGTGTTGTAAATATTACCTTAAAATACGTTGCACCGACGTCCGTTATGTACCCGTGTCTCCTTGAATTTTCCACGGATTTTGTGACTGGGAGGATCATCTTCTTGACTGCAGATCAGCTCACTCACCCGCTCAATGTTCTGTCGTGTTCTAGCAGACTTTGGCCGACCACTTCCGCGTTTACGTTCTGTTGTAGGGCCTACCGTCATTATCAATTCATTTAATTACCCGACTGACACTATATGCTTTGTGTGGAAACTCATTTTTCATATGCCTTGCACTCCAATGTTTCTCAATTCGCAAATTTTTAATCAGAATACGGTCTTTTGTTGTGATTTTTGTCATTCTGGTTAAAATATCTTCAAAACACGCAGAAGTTGACGGTTGGCAAGTAAAAAATAAAAAATGTCGACCGGAAGTTGTCGTAATATTGATGTCAAATGACTAAACAGTTAAGTAAGTAAATTAGTGAACTTTTTAGGCTATTATGGATATAGTCTAAACAGATTTGAACTAATTATAGTACATTATACGAGGTGTTATCATTTTTTGGGGCCACCCTGTATATACATGTGTACATGTATATTAAGGTGGAGTGAATTTTTTTTTAAAAACTTCAAAATGCCCTGGTGCGGGAAAGTTGTATTATGATCTAAGAAGTTCATGTGAATTTTAAGAAATTTTTATTCCTTATTTAAGAGGTGCCCCAACAATATCATAAATTTGCCATAATATGTAAAAAATCGAAATTTTTCGTTTTTCCTAATATTGTTTGTCAACCTCTTAACCATATTGCAAAGCAAGTTTTAAACTATGAATAACACTTTTAAGGAGAATCCCTGTCCAAACTCATTTTATTGCCATATTTAAGTGATTGCAGACGACAATAAAAATCTACATTTACATTATTTTTCCCGAAATTTGTCTAATGCTTAAATAATTGACATATGATGCCATTTTCGGGCGCTCTAAAAATCCTTAAGTGTGGGACTTTTTATACTTTCTCGAGCGTTTTAATCTATAATTTCAGTTTAAATGGTTGTGATTAAAATAAAATTTAAATTTCAACTATTAAGATTTCTGTTCAAATCTTTCAAAAAAATTAATTTCTCGGTATTATCTTATAATGTTTGGTAAAAGTTACTCCGACTTCAAAGGAACCAAAGTTTGCAGCAAGTAGCAACCACGATCACACTGCGAATAGCAGGTTTGTGGTTGAAGTCTTCGAAACCAATTATAGTTCTATCTCATCAAAATGTAGTGGACAAGATAAAACTCTATAACAAGTATAGAAACTTGCTGGAGCCATATAAATTGAGAAAATATGACCAGAATTACATATCTGAATTTGAAGAATTTGGGAAGCCATCTGAAATTCAATTAGGCCCTATTTGATATTGTGGCATGTAACCTAGGCCTATATTATAATAAGTATATGGAAATAAATAATTGCACTTGTGCAAAAAATACAGAAGTTCAAATGGCAGAACGAAACTTTCATATTGATCAAGGCCAAACAAGAGCAATGATGGTTGTTAGTATCAATCTAAAAATTACTAACTCTATGAGAAGAAAAGAGGAAATGCAAAGAAATAGAGAAGGCTATTTAGCAGCAAAGTGTCTTAAGCTTTCCTTCGCTCAAGAACAACCCGATATTTTCAGTTATTTTGACTCAGAAAGTGAAGTCAGACAGGGAATCAAATTCTTTAGCAGATAATCATCACAGTGTTAAACAACAAAGAATCAGGCGATGAAGATAGGACCAGAGTGCAAATGAAAAATGGCAAGAAATCGGGGGCTATCTTTAAAATCATTTCTGAAGATCACATAGCACTTGTGCTTGAACGGATTTACATTATCTGGGTCATGTTACTCCGGAGATCATCTAAAAATATTCATGCAGGTATCACTAGGCGTTTGTTAGATAAAAAAAATAGCAAATGAAGATTTAGTTGTCATTGGTTGTGACTGAATTAATGTCAAGACTGGTGCAGTTGGTGGGATCATAAGTCTTTTGGAATTACAACTTGGTAGACCGTTACAATGGTTTATTTGTATGTTGCATGCCAACAAATAAACCCTGAGCCATCTAATTCAAGAGCTAGGCCTAAATGGTGGAACACAAGGTTCAACATTATTTTCAGTAAACATAGGCAAATCTCTAGGAAACTGTGATTCATTATCTGAAACATTAAAACGCAATTGAGTTAGAGAACTGTCCAGATATGGAAGGAATAAAATTAAGTACATATCAGCAATGTTAATATCAATTGCTGATCGGTAGGGCCTACTTAATTTTATTGCTCACCAGATATAGTTAGATCTCTACTTTCAAACGCCAGCTGCTGTTTGCCACTCAAGGTGGTTGATAACAGCAAATATAGAATTTTGAGATTATAGGAACTGAAAGTTCAAGTGATAATCTAATTAAACCTAGTTTCATATAATCATATTAAGACAAAGTCAGCATGCAGTGAAGGTTCCAAGCACCTGCGGAGGATAATAAAATATTCAAGGTACTACAACATAATTTACGAGACATTGTAGTGGAAGTTATTCAACGAAATGGATATTTCGCCATGCAGAAAATATACAACTTGCAATGTTTGTCCAACGAAAGACCTTATATCCGCAAACTAGCATGCAAATCCTTGCTGCAAGAGTTGAAAAAGCATCATTAACAAAAATCATGAAATTTCGAGCAGGCCTAAGCTACGCACACTCGACTTTCATCCTGAAGATATTAAATTGATCAAGTCGAATGGCAAATGATAGAATGATATAAGCCACCTCTCACGAAACGTGTTGCAGACAAGGATGAAGCCTCATTGAGGCAATTTGTGTAAAATTTAGCAATAGGCCTAGGCCTATTGCAGAGGTAGGCCTACATAAAATAGCTCAGTTTCATGCCACATCCAAGCGACAAAGCGATGCACACGCCATGTTGCAGAAGCTTCAGCAAAGGTTAATGGCTATGCTTCAACAGATGGAGTCATTCGGGCAGGATGAGCATGAAAAAATAATGAAAACTCCTAACACTAGATCAGAGTTTTGCATAAATTTGACTTAAGAGAATCCTCTTAAATCAAGATGTATTTTATAATACGGAATATTATAGTTAATTCTGTCATCATTATACAACATTGCAACAATGGTTTGTTGTCCAAAGTTGCCAATGGCTAAAAGCACATTTTAACGAAAAATTGCAAATTTTGTCAAAATTGTTCGATTTTCTTCATCGTTGGGGCACCTCTTAGAAAATGAATAGGATCAACATATTTTGCAAAACAACTAACCATATCATAATACAACTTTTGCACACCAGGGCATTTTAAAATTCTGACATTAAATTTTTCACCATTGTATTCACTCCACCTTAATGTATATACAGGGTGGGCCAATAGGAATGCAACAACTTTGACGCCTTATAACTTGAACAATTTTTATCCGAATATCGTAATCAATATACTAAATTGAAGGTAATTATCCATTCTACTACTGTGTCAAATCTTGCGCTGATATACGGCACCGTTTAAATAAAAATATTGGTGCGACGCACACCTCTCAATTTTGAATGTAAATAATGAACATCATGGCGCCGCTCACGGAAGAGGTTAGAATTTTAATCAGAATCTTAAGAGTAGAAAACGAATACAAAGCACACCAGATGTTGATAGAATTCCCTTCAAAATGGAATAAATATGCTCTACATAGATTGATTAAACAAATTGATGCCACGGGAACGTCTAACAGCCGCAACTGTGGTCGCAAACGTTCTCCCGCCGGCGCATCGTTCACGTCATACGGTTGCCTATCTGAACGCTAACGTACCAGAGTTTATTGAGCCGGAGAACTGGCCACCGAACAATCCGGATTTAAACCCGGTTGACTATTCGATCTGGGGTTGTCTTCAGCAACTGATCTATCGTGAACCGATACGTGACGTTGAACATTTGAAAAAATTGATTGTTTACTGCTGGGTTGAAATAACCCGAGCACTGGTGGACTCAGCCATCGATCGATCAATGGTCGTCTCGTGTCCATGCTGTCATTATAGCACGTGGTGGACATATTGAATATTTGTTTGACTTATGATAAATTCACTCAAGATATGAATTGACATTAATTGTTAGAACTAGTGATTGTTTAGAATTGAGTCATTGACATATTAAGTTTAAGATATTTGGTTTTTTCTTGCAGTTCATGGCAAAAAAGGGACATCGAACATTAATAGCATTATCTCAAAAAGTCGTAATAGTATCTCTTAGATATTTTGCAGATTGATAAAATGGATAATTATGTTCAATCCGATATATAGGACAAGACGCTCAGATAAAAATTGCTTAAGTTATAAGGCGTCAAAGTTGTTGCATTCCTATTGGCCCACCCTGTACATTTACACATGTATAATACATGTGTAGTTGTATACATGTATATAATACATGTATATAATACATGTATATAATACATGTGTACATGTACAGGTCTAAGGTTGATGACTCTCGACACATAGGATTGTTGACGTTCAAGTGGTCACGTGACTGTGCCAACTGTTTAGTTTGCATGTATCGTCAGAACTAGAACCCACAAAGACCAAAACGAACGAATATTTTTATGTTATGTGAATATTATTATGTTTTGTATGGAGGGCGTTGGATGCAAGGCTGGTCCCTGGACAACAATCAAAAAGGAACCAATTTCCATTGTCAGTGACTCATCAATCTGTCCACACACCTGCTTGGCAGGTAGCTACAGGTAACCATAAGTAGCGACAGGTAGCCACAGGTAGCCATAGGTAGCCACAGGTAGCCATAGGTAGCCACGGGTAGCCACAGGTAGCCATAGTAGCCACAAGTAGCCACAAGTAGCCATAGGTAGCCACGGGTAGCCACAGGCAGTCATAGTAGCCACAGGTAGCCATAGGTATGTCACGACTGGGATACCCAGCCGCCACGTATTTTTGGTTTCTATTATATATATATTATATCATTATTTCCTTGAATTCTGCATGGTATTTTCGGGGTCCAATAATTATATATTTATATTATAAAATTAAAAATTAATATTCTTGAGCTGCATTCGGTGACCTAGATAATATTGGTGACCTAGATTTTAATATTGAGATCGTGCTCGACACGATTTTAAGGCCATGACGTAAGCCGTCGCCATAGCTACCACATTATTGATCGAGTCTTTCACACACTTGCGTGAAATGGAGGGTCGGCCGAAAAGGAGGAAGAGGAGTCGGCCGATACGACCGACCGATACGGCCAGGCGGACAAGCAGGCTGACAGACGCAGTGCCGGAGCAGTACATATAGACGGATGGGCAGACGGACGGAGCGATATACCCTGCTGGCCGGTTGCGTGTAGTTTGTGCATGCAGCATGGACTCGTGTGTCGGTATTTTCCATCACGCCGGGTCACGCTGCCCTACGTGATGACAGCACGTGCAGCGCATGCGCAGTAGTTCGCGTCCTACGTCACCCGAGGCCGATATAGAAGAAGATCGCGCAACCGAGGCAGTCGTGACCGAGTCTTCAAGGAGTAAAGACGTATTATTGGCAAGATAAATATTAAGATTCGAACTGAAGGTTTTATTGAAGTGAAGCCAGATTTTAGTGGCGCTACATTAGTTACTGCTTAGGTGCGACTCTCGATAATAAAGTGTTAGGTTCGAAACCGGATTGTATTCGAAGTGAGGCCAGGATTTAGTGCCGCTGTATTATTTTCTGCATCGTCACATGGAGTGACTCATTCTGAGCGTCGAATCGTCAACGTGGTGATTGGAGCTGCGCATTTTCACGGCGGTTCATTCTTGGAATTAAGCCTACCGCGTCAGGCTTCTGTTCTCCGGTTCGCTGGAGCGACATCTGTTCTGTTTACTTGGAAATATTCACCAAGTGGTTATTTTCTGCATTTGTGGCCCAAGTGGCGTCAATTTGTTATTTTAATCGCGAAGTGGATCACGCATTCTCGTCGCGCCATCTCGGTTCTAGCGTCAAACCTGCGTTGGTCTTCGCTGGTTTCTTCCGGGGCTTCACCGTCGACGTTCCCCAATATTCTTCGACGCTTTCCTGGATTCGTCGCACTCTTTGTCGTCACCCTTCGCCTGCTTTGTCCCTTGTCTTCGGATATCAGGTACAGTCTAGTTAAAAGGGTATAATGCGATAGGCGGTGTAGAAATATTGGGCGAACTGGAAATTCATTCATGCACTTGAGAGCTAAATTGGGGATAAAAGTTAGACATACTCCGATCTAGGGTGTTTGCATTGACCAGTATAATTATATGTCATTGCATTGACTTGAACAGTTATATTTTTGGGCATTGACTTGCATAATTACATTTTCTTTCTACATTGTGCTCAATGTCTGAATTGCACTGAATAATATTTAATAATCTTTGTCTTCAAGATTGATAAGAAATACTAATTAAATTTACTGTCTTAGTTCTTGCTAGCCATAGGAAGTTAAATTATTGAAACTTATTTAGCGCCATGGAGCAGAGCAGAACATCAACTCCCTTGCAACCTTCCAGACCACCCTCTGCCTTTGAGATGGGGATATTGCTTGAGGCAATGCAGTCGAACGCCAAGTCTATAAAAACCGATGTTCAGGCAACTATGCAAATGAACGCTAGGTCCACACAAGATGCAATACAATCAAATGCTAGGGAAACCCAGGAGGCTATTTCTGTGGTACAAAGCAATGTTGAAGATGCCATGCAGTCACACGCTAGAGATACACAAGAGGCGATCTCCTCTGTGCGAGGTGAGGTAAGGAACACACAAGAGGCGATCTCCTCTGTGCGAGGTGAGGTAAGGAACACACAAGAAGCGATTTCTTCCGTGCAGGACAATGTCAGGGAAGCGCTGACAGAAGTTGTCGCAAGAATCGAACGACTAGAAACGACGCCTCGAACATCACCAAAAACTGCTGTGGGTTCGAACTCGAGACAAAGGTCTCCTATAGGTACCATAGACGCGCTTTACCACTCAGCCATCGGCCTGGAAAGAAGTTTGGGCGCTAGGCCTAAGGATATCTCCCTTCCGGTCAAACCAGGCATCCTGCGCCGGAGCGAAAGACTGGCCAGCAAGGCCCCAGTGTCATACGGAGGGGTAGGAGGCCGAGACACTTGGCCGTCTCGGACTCGACGGGATTCGAATCCCGAAGCTACCGCCTCTCTTCCTCCCTCTATCTCTCTGAACTACGACCTACAGCAGTACGCGGTCCCTTCGCGCGTCGGACCGGAAGTGGCGACTCCGGGACTGTTCAAGGGGGCGGGCGTTACAATTGGTCCCAGTCAGTGGGGTCGAATTAGTTCTAGAAATTTAGATGAGGAAGAGGAAATTGAAAATGTTGGAAGAAGAGAAACTGCATTATCTTTTGAAAGAAGGAAGGAAAGGGAATTTGCTGATAATGTAGAAATTATGTCTGATGATGATGGTAGCATAGACATTGAAGTTAGTAAAATAATGGAATCTAGACCTAAAACTGTGAAAATAATTGATAAAAGAATGCAAGCAGCACAGCAATCGGAGTTTAGAAATTTTGAAATAAATAAACCGATTGATCATAAATTGTGGGAGGGGGGTGATAAGGTCAACCCAGTTCCTTTGGCCTCTTCTTCGCCCTCTCACGTGGATTATCCTCGACCTGATCCGCAATGGAGAATGCATGAATCGTTCGTGCATGCGGATCAGCAAAGAACGGAAGTGATGGCAAATCGGGTCGACGCTTTCCAATCAACGTCGGGAATGCCGACCTATCACTCCGTGCCCAACTACGATGGGCTGGTTACTTCGACCATGGTTGGTCGAGACTACGCTCGACCTGACCTTCGACCTGGTCCAGTGGCAACTACAGCGGTTGACTGGATGCAACCGAGCGCACACCCTGAGCATCCATACGTGTCATGGATGGCTGCTCCGAACTATGCTCCGAACTACGCTCCGAACGCGCTGTACAGCAGCATCGACAACCGGATGTGGCTCGATCCGCTTCGCTGTCTCAACCCGCCTCGATCCAGCGACGTTGCCTTTCCTCGGTGGCCAACCGTCGTGGAGTCGGCGAGGATGAACTCATGCCTCGGCGCTCAGAATTTTGGATTTAGTCGTGACGTCGAACTGCCTCGTCAAGCGCTTCTGAAACCGACGTATCTGAATAAAGGTGAAACAACCGACGACAATAAAGCGGCGATGTCGGCGGTAAATGAGACGAAGGTGCTGGCGCCTGTCAACGCTTCCGTCGGCCCCGCCAAAACAGTCCCTATGACATCAGTGGCGACACAGACAACAGGCGACTGGGAACTTCCGACGAGTAGCACTGTGGGAACGAGAAAGGAACCGGAACCAGCTGCGTCAACGATCAATAAAGTGGCTGAGGTCAAATCGTCGTCGGCTTCGCCTCCTAAACCGAAGCAATGGGCGAAACTTGGATCGTACAGCGGAAGGACGGATGTGGAAGTCTTTTTGCGCAAATTCACCGTATGCGCAAGGAACAATGACTGGTCGGACGAGGAGAAATTTAATCAACTGGTCGTCTCCTTAGTCGAACCGGCGACCCATTTGCTGAGCGAGTCGAACGTGGATACTTGGACGGCTTTGGTCCAGCGACTCCGTGAACGGTACGGTACCGCTGAGCAGCAGGCCTTGTTTCAAACGCAGCTCAGTGCCCGGAAACAGAAAGCTGAGGAAGACCTGGGAATTTTGGTCGATGATATCCGCATCTTGGCTTCCCGTGGATATCCTGGTGCGTCGACCGCCCACAGTGAAGCCATTGCTATTCGGGCATTCCTGGACGCCTTGAGAGACCGGAGTCTCTCTCTGAAAATCCGTGAACGAGAACCTCAATCTCTCGACGAAGCGTACAAAGTGGCGATGCGGCTGGACAGTTATCAGAAAGCAGAAGCGAGTAGCCACGAACAGCACGAACGACGGCATGGACGAGTCAACGCTGTCAGAGAAGGACAATCGGAATTCGATAATCTAGAACGACAGATGAAGCAAATGAAGGAAGAGTTGGAGCAAATGAAGAAACAAGCGGTGTCGGCGCCCCAATACGGAGACAATAATCGCGGGTCGTGGAGTGGCCAGAACGCTCCAGCCAGAAATAATTGGTCGAACACCAACGGAAATAACGGGCGGGGAAGTCCACGGTGCTATCTATGTCATCGATTCGGCCATTTAAGCTCGGCTTGCAGAAGTGGACCGCGGAGAGGCATGGAACCGGAAGTTGGACGACCGGAGCGGAGGTGCTACGAATGTTCCGCCACTGACCATCTAGTACGCAACTGCCCGATTCGACGAACAACGGACGCTGAAACGAACGATGTTCCGAATGAACCAGCGAATGTCTATCATGTACAAGGTAGCTCTAACGCTTACTGGGCTCTGAAAGTCAGCGGCAAGGACGTAATGGCGCTGGTGGATACAGGGAGCGAGATGTCGCTGGTTCCTGCGTCTCTCGTCAGACGGAAAGACATATCGCCGTCCACGCAGCTGTTGAAGGCGGCGAATGGGACAGACATCCGGATACTGGGCGAAACCATACTACAGTGCCAAGCGGGGGACAAACAGTTCGAAGTACCCTGTTTAGTAACGGCTCAAGTCAGCGAACTGATTTTAGGGCTCGGTTGGTTGATGGAGCGACAAGCTAAAATATGCCTCAAAAAGAAAACAATAAAATTTTCAGGGAGCACCTTTCCACTTCTCAACCGAGATCGAATGGGAATCTGTCGGAGAATCGCCGCCGCTCAGAATGTGAACATTCCAGCGTTGTCGGAGATGGATGTGGAGGCCTACGCCATACTCCCGGACCTGTCTCCAATGAAAGCGCAATGGGCCACGCCACCGCATGTGCTGACCTCAGGACTTATCATAGCCGGAACACTTCTGCCGGGAAGAGCGATCGACCTTACCATCAGGGTGTTGAACCCGACCGACAAAGTGATTAAATTGCCGAAAGGAGTTCAATGTATGCTGGAAGAAGTGACAGTGACTGAGGTCGACCAGACCGATGACACTGCCGCCACCTGCGCCGTGATCGCTGGAGTCAGTAACTATTCCGATGCAGAGAACGTAGAGACTGTGTTGGGTCCGTTGTGGTCGGAGATCGCCGACGATGTTCCATCAGAGATGCAGCGTCGGCTTCGTGAGTTACTGTTGAATCACCGGGCGGCCTTCTCTCTCGGCGAATGGGATCTAGGATTTACGGACATTCTGCAGCATGAAATTGACACCGGCAACGAAACACCAGTGCGACAACCGCTGAGACGACAACCACTGTCGTTGCTCCCTATCATAGATGAACAAGTTCACGCGATGTTGGAACAAGGACTGATCGAACCTTCACTGTCACCTTGGGCCAGTAATGTGGTCATGGTCCAGAAGCGAGACGGGACCCCCCGCTTCTGCGTGGATTACAGGGCGGTGAATGCCAAGACGCGTAAGGACGCGTACCCACTTCCGCTGATCAGTGAGAGCTTGGATTCTCTTGGGGATGCTAAATGGTTTAGTACATTTGATCTCCGAGCCGGTTACCATCAACTGGCCGTCCACGAGAAGGATCGCCACAAGACCGCTTTCGTCACCCGACGCGGGAGTTTCCAATTCAAAGTGCTTCCGTTCGGGCTCTGCAACTCGCCTGCCTCGTTTGGTCGCATGATGAACCTAGTTATGGCTGGATTAAACTTCGAGATCTGCTTGATCTATCTCGACGACATCATCGTCTTCGCTGGGGACCTGGAGACCCACCTGGAGCGATTAGAACAAGTCCTGTCTCGTTTGGAAGCCGTGAATCTGAAGCTGAAGCCATCGAAATGTAAACTGCTACGGAAGCAGGTGTTGTTCCTGGGTCACGTGGTTAGCGAGCACGGGGTCACTACTGATCCAGAAAAGATTCGTGCGGTTCGTGAATGGCCCACTCCAAACAAGGTCAAGGACGTGAGGGCGTATCTCGGGTTATGCTCCTACTACCGTAAATTCGTACCCGACTTCGCTCACATCGCGCGCCCGCTCCACCAACTGACTAAGAAGGGGTTGAAGTTTGCCTGGTCCGATCAGTGTGAAGAAGCGTTCCAGAAGTTAAAAGACTGTCTAACGGAGTCTCCCATTCTGGCGCTTCCAAACGACACCGGAATGTACATACTGGACACCGATGCTTCAGGGGAATCCATCGGCGCGGTACTTTCCCAGATTCAAGAGTCGCAGGAGCGGGTTATCTGTTACGGAAGCAGAGTGTGTTCAGTAGTGGAGCAAAATTACGACGTGACGAGGAGAGAGTTGCTGGCGGTGATCAACTTTCTTAAAGCGTTCAGACCGTATCTCCTCGGACGGAAGTTTATCCTACGAACGGATCACTCGGCGCTCCAATGGCTGCGACGGACGCCTCTTCCCACCGGACAACAGGCACGGTGGCTCTCGGTAATGGAGGAATTTGAATTCGATATACAACATCGGTCCGGAGCGGCGCATCAAAATGCTGATGCGCTATCTCGAAGGCCAATCCAGGTCAACGTCATCCAGGAGCGACAGCCACCAGCTCATCCTGTCTTATCGGAAATCGCAGATTGGGACCCGTCGGTCATAGCGGAGGAGCAACGACAAGATCCGGATCTAAATCGGATTTTGCAATGGAAGGAGAAATCGACCGAAATGCCCACCGGAGATGAAATACGGAGCTGCAGTGCCTCGACCAAAAGGTTGCTCCATCAGTGGCCCCAGATAGTCGTAAAAAAATGGACTCTTGCACCGTACGTGGCTGGACTCTGAAGGCAAACCTGTTCGCGATCAGTTAATACCGCCAGTTGGACGACGGCCAACTATTATCCGACTGGCACACGAAGGGATGTCCGGCGCACACCTGGGTGTCCGGCGAACCATGGCTCAAGTACAACAGCGAGCCTACTGGCCGGGCTGGGGAGAACAGGTGTACCAACAGCTGAAGCGATGCGACAACTGTGCCCGATATATCCGAGGGAAGCCACCCAGACAAGGGCAACTACAGGATATGGCCGTCGGAGAACCAATGGAATGTCTAGGCGTCGACATCACCGGACCACACCCAGTGAGCAGTCGAGGGTTCCGCTACATAATGACTGTGATCGATCATTACAGTCGCTGGGCGGAAGCATACCCTATTCGCAACCAGGAGGCCGCCACTGTTGCCCGGATGCTGATGGACCAGTGGATTCCGAGGTTCGGCTGTCCAAAACAGCTCCTAACGGATCAAGGTCCCTGCTTCGAGGCTGCCCTGTTCCGAGATCTATGTCGCCTGATGCAGATCGATAAGATTAGGACGTCTCCTTATAAACCCAGTACGAATGGAATGGTGGAGAGGCTACATAGAACCTTGAATTCCATGCTCGGCAAGGTAGTTTCTCAAAATCAGAAAGACTGGGACGTTCATCTACCTTGGATCATGGGAGCGTATCGGGCCAGTCAGCACGAAAGTACGGGATTCACACCAAACAAACTTTTTCTCGGACGCGAGACATGTCTCCCTATCGATCTGGTACTTGGGGACTGCAACCAGAACCATGAACCGCTGTCGGTGGATGATTACGTACAGAAAAGAACGGACGAGATGCGAGATGTGTTCCAATTGGCGCGAGAATGCATGCAAAAGCAGGCTGTTCGCCGGGCTTTCCGGTATAATCTTCGAGTGAGGAAGCCGGAATTTACAAAAGGACAGTGGGTCTGGTACTACTACCCTCGGAAGCGTGTCCACATCAAAGATAAATGGGCAAAATGGTTTTCCGGACCTTACAAGATCCTGGAACAAGTGAGCTCGGTCCTGTACAGGATCCAGAAATCGGCCAGATCACAAGCGCTGCTTGTGTACGTCGACAAGTTAAAACCGTATCTGGGTGACCCTCCGTCTGGTTGGACCGAACCCGACCTACAACCACAGGAGCCGATCGAGTTTCCTGGAACCGAGGACACTACCGACGTCCCTGTGGAGATATCAAGACCTCGGCGCAACATTAAGATGCCGGCCCGGTACTGTGATTAACGACCGTTTAATGGCGGAGATTCTGAATGCAGAAGTATCTGTAACATTTTTTTGGGTTCAATTGTGATGAAAATGAGTTATTTTTACATGTAATGGTTTTTACATGTGTGAGTTACTATGTAAGAGCTGTAATGTTGTATTGTAGGTTGACTGAACTGTGTATTTGTACTGAATTGCATAAATTAATAATTGCATTGCATTGCATTATAACGATGGACAGGTTTTAATATTGCTTTGGATGATATATTATGTGGTTTGGCGCTACATCAATTAGTTGGCGCTATATGAATGATTTTCTGACCTGAGGCGATATATATGTTATAATGGCTAAGGTCGCCTTGTTTTCATTAAGGCGTTGGCTAGGATGATAATAATTGTGTGACCTTAGATGTCCTGTTTTATAATTATAATAGTAGGCTTACTTTTTTGCTGCCTATATATAGCATGATTAATTAATTCATTTGTCTAAGAATAATATTAAGAGCTTCACTTAGTTAGATTTTTATGCAGAAGAAAGCCTACTTGGGATTTCTTGCTTAGCTGTGGCCACCGCAGATAAATAATAATAATGGATAGATACACTAATGATGATTTAAATTGGCGCTAGATAAAAATTCTAGAGGCCCTTAGTGTCTTACTGTAGCACTAACAGCGATATAATTATATATAGGTTGCCTGAATAACACTGAAACATAGGCTATATACTATGTTCTGCTTTGCTCAGCTATTGTAATTATATTAATGTACATATCGCAAGGCGCCATATAAATATATGTTATAGGCCTAGGGTACACGCGATTATAGTATTAAATTGTAGGCTTATATCCCGAAGGGCGCTATATAAGTAAATTATAGGCTTAAGGTAGGCCTATAGATGGTAATAATATACTGTGATTAACGGCTGATGAGCTCATATAATTTTTAGACGAAGATGTTTATAATAATATAGCAGGCTTGAATGACTTTAACGTGCATAGGCCAATATATGTATATATATGTTGCTCGTTCGGAAATCATAAGAAGAATTAGCATATAGATAAACGGGAGTGAGTAATATTATATTATTTTGTTCGGCTTATATAGGCCAAATTAAATTAATATATTGGTTACCTAAAAATTATATGGGTCTAGATTGAGTAACCCGTAGAGAAAGGATTATAAATATATATTCTCTCTGTAGGCCTATATATGCTAATAATAATATCTAAGGCATAGTTGACAATGATATTTTATTATAGGCCTATTGTGGATAAATCGCTGGATTTTATATAATAATTATTCAGTCGTGCAACGTGTGCCTTAATGTTGTGCTCGGCCTGATTGAAAGTGAAAGCTAATGAGATTCACGGCTGAGTATATTAATATTGTGGCGGTTTATATTATTAACTGTAGAACTGGTAGCCTATAATTCCGCAGGATAATTTAATAATAATATTATTATTAATCGGTCTGCAAGGGTTTTAATACGATGCAGGAATGGCCTAAGTTTCAGTTTGTCTATATGGACTGGTGTGTATATATTGTGGTTATACGACTTTATGTGTACACTGTGTACGGATCAATATTTGGATCAGTGTATATCCTAACTTTATGAATGATTAATTTGAGGCCTTAGTGGGTTCGGTTGAATCTCTCCAGTGCGACTTTGTCGTCATATGATGCACGTGGACCTGTGAACATCGATGTTTAGTTGTCTTAACTCCCACGGGGTGGAGAGTCGCCGCGGAGGGGGGGGAGATGAGTCGGCGCGCTCCGGTCTCGGCTCATCAAAGAGACGCCGAGGACCGTCGACCGTGATTCTCCCACGGCCTGTGTGGTCTGTCTAATGTATACGACTAAATGATAGACTGAAGGAAAGAAGGATGACCTAGATACACTATATTCATGCTAAGTTAAAACATAATATTATTATTAAAATATAGACGTAAAATAAGAAGACAGCAATGACTGTGAATTAATAATAATAGTATATAGATTCGTGCATAGACAGTATGCTTAATTTTAGCCTTTTAATCATGATGAGCCTCTGATAATTACAGACATAGGCCTATGATAATTAACTTTGATTACGCTATATCGTGAACGAGATTACAGTGTAACCTTGTACTTTAGTGTAAACTGAACTATATTAAGTCGACCTAATTAACCTGATGTTACTGTAAGTGTTCTGTGCATTGGCTAATGGAGCCTATTAATTAAAATTAATATCGCTGGGACATAGACATGGCACGCATAGAATATAAACTTAGGTTACAGCCTACTATATTGTGCAGGGCTGTTTGTACACATTGCTTGTAGGGCCTATAGCTCAGGCCTAATATGTCGCTTATTTTAGTCTCAGTTACTAAATAGGATTAATGAGGAATGTTATATTAATATCAGGTCTAGGCCTACTGTTAGATGGATATTATGCTGATTTCTCTATGGCAAATTTTAATAGTAATACACGGACAGGCAGTTAATCATTGGAGTTAGCTATGTGCTATTATAGGCTATGGTGTTAAAGGCCGTTAATAGAGAATAGAATTGTAATTAGGCGTTAACTGGAGGTTTTGGCGAACTGTTGGGTAAGCTTATATTCTGTAAACACAGAATTTTACCACAGGATAAGCCTAAGAAACCTCGTGTGTGTGGAAACGCCGTGATAAGCTTAAGTGATAGGCAAATTATGATGACCTCTGGGGTCAAGACTAAATTGCTGTCTGTGGAATTAGGTTGGGGTTTGCCATTGAATTTTCTGCATGGTACTGGACTGAAGTAGGCTTGTGATAAAAGTAGACCTATAAATAGACATATAAATGTTTACATGTTTATCGAACTTGGCGCTATATAAAAACACAGTGACTCTAACTGATATGGAAATAATGCTTTATGCTGAACTTTGAATCAGTGCTCATTGCTTATCGCTGAACGCTGTTCGACGCTGCTGCTATAATTGTTCATGGCATATTTTTTGATTTATGCATTTAATTTTAACACTTTCAATGTAAAAAAAAATCGGAGTAGAGTCTTACAGAATTTCAGGCTCCATTTGTCCAATTAAATAGAGCCAGAAATTCGAGGGATGGCCGGTGAGAGTGTCACGACTGGGATACCCAGCCGCCACGTATTTTTGGTTTCTATTATATATATATTATATCATTATTTCCTTGAATTCTGCATGGTATTTTCGGGGTCCAATAATTATATATTTATATTATAAAATTAAAAATTAATATTCTTGAGCTGCATTCGGTGACCTAGATAATATTGGTGACCTAGATTTTAATATTGAGATCGTGCTCGACACGATTTTAAGGCCATGACGTAAGCCGTCGCCATAGCTACCACATTATTGATCGAGTCTTTCACACACTTGCGTGAAATGGAGGGTCGGCCGAAAAGGAGGAAGAGGAGTCGGCCGATACGACCGACCGATACGGCCAGGCGGACAAGCAGGCTGACAGACGCAGTGCCGGAGCAGTACATATAGACGGATGGGCAGACGGACGGAGCGATATACCCTGCTGGCCGGTTGCGTGTAGTTTGTGCATGCAGCATGGACTCGTGTGTCGGTATTTTCCATCACGCCGGGTCACGCTGCCCTACGTGATGACAGCACGTGCAGCGCATGCGCAGTAGTTCGCGTCCTACGTCACCCGAGGCCGATATAGAAGAAGATCGCGCAACCGAGGCAGTCGTGACCGAGTCTTCAAGGAGTAAAGACGTATTATTGGCAAGATAAATATTAAGATTCGAACTGAAGGTTTTATTGAAGTGAAGCCAGATTTTAGTGGCGCTACATTAGTTACTGCTTAGGTGCGACTCTCGATAATAAAGTGTTAGGTTCGAAACCGGATTGTATTCGAAGTGAGGCCAGGATTTAGTGCCGCTGTATTATTTTCTGCATCGTCACATGGAGTGACTCATTCTGAGCGTCGAATCGTCAACGTGGTGATTGGAGCTGCGCATTTTCACGGCGGTTCATTCTTGGAATTAAGCCTACCGCGTCAGGCTTCTGTTCTCCGGTTCGCTGGAGCGACATCTGTTCTGTTTACTTGGAAATATTCACCAAGTGGTTATTTTCTGCATTTGTGGCCCAAGTGGCGTCAATTTGTTATTTTAATCGCGAAGTGGATCACGCATTCTCGTCGCGCCATCTCGGTTCTAGCGTCAAACCTGCGTTGGTCTTCGCTGGTTTCTTCCGGGGCTTCACCGTCGACGTTCCCCAATATTCTTCGACGCTTTCCTGGATTCGTCGCACTCTTTGTCGTCACCCTTCGCCTGCTTTGTCCCTTGTCTTCGGATATCAGGTACAGTCTAGTTAAAAGGGTATAATGCGATAGGCGGTGTAGAAATATTGGGCGAACTGGAAATTCATTCATGCACTTGAGAGCTAAATTGGGGATAAAAGTTAGACATACTCCGATCTAGGGTGTTTGCATTGACCAGTATAATTATATGTCATTGCATTGACTTGAACAGTTATATTTTTGGGCATTGACTTGCATAATTACATTTTCTTTCTACATTGTGCTCAATGTCTGAATTGCACTGAATAATATTTAATAATCTTTGTCTTCAAGATTGATAAGAAATACTAATTAAATTTACTGTCTTAGTTCTTGCTAGCCATAGGAAGTTAAATTATTGAAACTTATTTAGCGCCATGGAGCAGAGCAGAACATCAACTCCCTTGCAACCTTCCAGACCACCCTCTGCCTTTGAGATGGGGATATTGCTTGAGGCAATGCAGTCGAACGCCAAGTCTATAAAAACCGATGTTCAGGCAACTATGCAAATGAACGCTAGGTCCACACAAGATGCAATACAATCAAATGCTAGGGAAACCCAGGAGGCTATTTCTGTGGTACAAAGCAATGTTGAAGATGCCATGCAGTCACACGCTAGAGATACACAAGAGGCGATCTCCTCTGTGCGAGGTGAGGTAAGGAACACACAAGAGGCGATCTCCTCTGTGCGAGGTGAGATAAGGAACACACAAGAAGCGATTTCTTCCGTGCAGGACAATGTCAGGGAAGCGCTGACAGAAGTTGTCGCAAGAATCGAACGACTAGAAACGACGCCTCGAACATCACCAAAAACTGCTGTGGGTTCGAACTCGAGACAAAGGTCTCCTATAGGTACCATAGACGCGCTTTACCACTCAGCCATCGGCCTGGAAAGAAGTTTGGGCGCTAGGCCTAAGGATATCTCCCTTCCGGTCAAACCAGGCATCCTGCGCCGGAGCGAAAGACTGGCCAGCAAGGCCCCAGTGTCATACGGAGGGGTAGGAGGCCGAGACACTTGGCCGTCTCGGACTCGACGGGATTCGAATCCCGAAGCTACCGCCTCTCTTCCTCCCTCTATCTCTCTGAACTACGACCTACAGCAGTACGCGGTCCCTTCGCGCGTCGGACCGGAAGTGGCGACTCCGGGAGTGTTCAAGGGGGCGGGCGTTACAGGTAGCCACGGATAGCCACAGGGATCCACATGTATAATAGTTGTCTACTCACAGAACATTTGACTCGGCAATGTCCACTTCCACTACCAACACCAAACTATCACTTAAAGTCACTAGGGCGTACCTTAATACTTTTAAATTATTTTACCTTGTCACCGTAACTATGCTGTCAGTTCGTTGAACTCTAGCGATCGTCATGATCAGCCTTCTCCATTGCTTTCTTTCTTATGTCGCTTCCCTTAGTTCTTGTCTACATAATTATTAAGTTTCCTTATACTTGTTTATGAAATTATTTACTAATTGTTTGTTTATCTAGCTACAGTAGTATATACATGTATGCTGGCTATGGAACTGATGGTGCCACTTCTGCTGCTGCTGCTGCTGTCTCAGTCTCTGTTGCTGATGCTTGACAATGATGGTGAATTTTTTCATTGTCACCTGTCGCATCATCATCATCAACAGCAGCAGCAACCACTGCTTCCAATGCATCATCTGACTACAGCAGCAGCAGCAACAGCAGCAGCTGCAGCAGCAGACGATATGATGTTTCATCGTGACTTTTGTTTTGCTCATGAGTCTGCAACTCTGCATCGCATTGTATAACAACCAGACGAGACATACAACTATATTATCTTCTCTGCTAATCGGAAGGACCAGAGTTTCGTAACTTATCTAGCGCCACTCGATCTATCGTTGCTGCTCTTCATATAATCAGATTGACGGCGCTATATAAAGTGACCGTCTGTGACGTCATATGCGTTGACCATCAGTAATTCATTGAATCCCAAACAGTTTGGTAAATGCACGAACATTGAACAAATCATCATTTGTAATAGGTTACCACTTTACGTTGATGCAGTAAACGCAGAATTTTGTATCTCTTAGTATACAATTACTCTCCTTAAAATGTCGTAATGTAATCTATTTATTTAGGTCATTTCAATCACTATCTTTGGTCATTTCAATCACTATCTTTGGTCATTTCAATCACTACCTTTGGTTATTTCAATCACTATATTTTTGGTCATTTCAATCACTATCTTTGGTCATTTCAATCACTATCTTTGGTCATTTCAATCACTATCTTTGGTCATTTCAATCACTATCTTTGGTCATTTCAATCACTATCTTTGGTCATTTCAATCACTATCTTTGGTCATTTCAATCACTATCTTTGGTCATTTCAATCACTATCTTTGGTCATTTCAATCACTATCTTTGGTCATTTCAATCACTATCTTTGGTCATTTCAATCACTATCTTACGTTAGGAATATATTGCCGTCTTGTGTGGCCATCTAACTTAGGCTATCTAAAGTTCTAAACATAGGGTTGAAAAAAATTAATATAAGCATATAATATGTTGAACTCAATCACATGCATGAAACAGTTTTTGTTGTCTTTATAGGAAGAAGATTATTCCAATCTAAAGATCATCAGGAGAATATATATATATATATATGTGTATATATATATATATATATATGCTGGAGAGATAGATGGTGATTAAGAAGGTGTTTAAACGTATAATAGACATGGCTTTCAATGTATATCTATAGACTAACATCTGCAGAAATCACGGATGAATTGTTGTTAAAGAAAATGAGGAAGAGACACTGCTAGAATTATTTATTATCTCAGGTGAGACGTCATGACGACGACCTGCAGTTCATAATTATTACCAGACAAACTCATATAAGTATATATATATATATATATATACATATATATGTATATATGCTATGGCTGCAGTACATGTATATTGGCGTATACGCTGTGATATTATGATCTACTGTTAGGCTATAATTATGATGTGATGTTAATGATGTCAATGATGTCAATGATGTCATGCAAAGTCATCCATTTGCTATCTGTCAAAATTTAATGGTCACGGTAGCAAGAGCTTGAAGAAGAGGAATGCAAAGCAGGAAATTAAGTATGTGGGTATTTTTCATATATAGAGGTTTAATTCCAAATGCAATAAATTTATCAGACTTTTCATTGTGTGCATCATTAACTTATCATCATTAACTTATCATCATTAACTTATCATCATTAACTTATCATCATTAACTTATCATCGTTAACTTATCATCATTAACTTATCATCGTTAACTTATCATCATTAACTTATCATCATTAACTTATCATCATTAACTTATCATCATTAACTTATCATCATTAACTTATCATCATTAACTTATCATCATTAACTTATCATCATTAACTTATCATCATTAACTTATCATCATTAACTTATCATCATTAACTTATCATCATTAACTTATCATCATTAACTTATCATCGTTAACTTATCATCGTTAACTTATCATCATTAACTTATCATCGTTAACTTATCATCATTAATATTGTAGTGTGAAGATAATTATTTAAAAACCAAAAAGTAATATAGTAACGAAAAAGGTGTCAATGTTCCAACGTGTCCCCACTTCCTCTAGACATCGCTGTGGCTTAAGATCAGATGTAATGTGACGCGATGTCCTGTTCTGTTCTTATCATTCTGGTGTTTATGTGAATATTATAACATGTGCTGCGTGTGATGTGAATGTGATGTTATCTGGTGTTCATGTGAATATTATAACATGTGCTGCAGTGTGATGTGAATGTGATGTTATCTGGTGTTCATGTGAATATTATAACATGTGCTGCGGTGTGATGTGAATGTGATGCGACAAGATAATTCTATGGTGTGATAAGATATGGTGCAAACTAAGAATGTGATGGTAGTAGTAGCCTATCACAATGAAATTGACTCGTTCAATTACTCATCAAATCAAATCTTACCAACCATATTGTCTCTGATCTATCTAAGTAAAAAACGAACAACGCAGAACAGTATAATAGTCGGGTGTATTTTGAGAATACAAAACGCGTACATAAGCTTACAGCACACACACACAATAAAATTGTTATTGTGAAGATCTATGTATTGTACAGAAAGCCAGCTGACCTGACTGACTGACTGACTGTGTGTGTGTGTGTGTGTGTGTGTGTGTGTGTGTGTGTGTGTGTGTGTGTGTGTGTGTGTGTGTGTAGTGTGATGGCTGATGCAAGTCACAACCAATGAGTGAGGAGGAGGAGCAGGAGGAGGAGGAGGAGGAGGAGCGAGGGAGGGAGGGAGGGAGAAAGAAAGAGAGATGTTGAACGAATCAACGATAACTTACCTGTTGTAGCAGGTGATCGAAAACACAAAACAGATTTTCTTCTCGACTGGAGCAGAGGAAACTCTTCGTTCTTTCGTTCCTCCTTCTTCTTCTTACTCCAGGCGGAATACTCCAGGCTTATGAGCGTAGTAGGCCTACTGTGGATAGGCCTCAACGGCCCTCGGTGGCTACAGCAGCGAAAGTCTATCTGCTGTTAACACTAACCAACGACCCTGCTGTGGTGCATCTAATAACACATCACCAAAATAATGTTGTCAGAGCTTTGCTTTTAGGTCGCTTACAGCCTGATATACATAAGCGCACGCAGATAATAGACTCATGAATATGCATTTAGGTGCGTGCAGATAATAGACTCATGAATATTCATATATAGGCGCAAGCAGATAAAAAAAACTCATGAATATGCATTTAGGCCTGCACTGTAGGCCGAAAATAGTTGTAGGCGATTATGAGCGGAAGGAGCCGCAGCAGCTGTGGTGGCTACTTACCCAGACGACGAAGCAGGTGCAGCTGTCTCTGTCTGTCTCTGTCTGTCTCTGTCTGTCTCTGTCTGTCTCTATCTGTCTCTGTCTGTCTATGTCTGTCTCTGTCTGTCTATGTCTGTCTCTGTCTGTCTATGTCTCTGTCTCTCGTGTGAGCTCTTGACCTCTTGGTCTGTACAACGCACAGGCAGCCGACGTTGTTGTAGTAGACCCTTTCTTCGTTCTTCGTTTCATATCTGAAAAAATATATAAGCTTAGGTGTCACGGTCTCGTCTTTATTTCTATAGAGTATACATGATTCAGACGAAAGCACGTGACATCGCTGCGGCGTGAGTTGGGTCGCTTGGTTTAGGCCTTCGTAGGCTAATCGTAGGCTGCAATGTATACATTGTATAGCCTATGCTGTGTAAGTGACAAGGCCTTGACAGGACATTCGATTCTGCTGCTGCATTGCATGCTGTAACCTGCACATAGTATACATAACTTTCGTTGCTGTAGAAATCATCGCAGTGATGAGGAGCTGATACATGTGGGAAAGGCCTTGATGGTAATAGCCTACAATCGAACGTTTTTTGCTGTTTCTTTTACACAGGCTATTAAAATATTTAGATACATGTATCATGTATAATAATAATTGTATGTATATGAGCTGCTGCAAATTTATTTATTTTTGAAACATTCGTGAATTATTTGTAATTTCTGATCAGATAACGCATGCACTTTAAAACAATCGCCTATGCCTTTCGTACATTTTAAGCAGCACATTGTACACAAATCATGACAAATGCACACATACATAGGCCTACACACACAAGTATGTATACTATACATACTCTTACATGCACACTACATACACTACACATACACTACATACACTACACATACAATACACACATACACTACATGCAGTGCTTAAAGTGTGGAAAAATAAGTGCCTGGACGCCCCTTACTTTCCAGGCTGTGCTGGCCAATAAGTGGCAGGACGGTTTTCAGATGTTAAAAATAAGTGCATGGATGCCGTCCATGACCGTCCAGCCACACTTTAAACGCTGAAGTCTACATGCGTTATTCATAGATGATGAATAATAATAATCATAGATGATGAATAATAATCATAGATGATGAATATTCATAGATGATGATGAATAATAATCATAGATGGATCCGTCTATTCAATAGATACACAATAGTTACGCAAGATGACTGATAATATTATAATGACTGATATTATCTTGACTGCAGCTGTTCTCGTTGATGAGGGGGGCATGTACTTCCTGACTTTCCCAACCACCACCACAACCACCACCACAACCACCATCCCACCGGTCAACGTCTCTGTCCACACCGAGTGTCACCGACTGGCTCATAACCACACAGCACTAGAGGCTACATGTAGATAATAGGCCTAATAATTATAATGATGATGAAAACTTTCATCATTAGCATAGGCGGAAACCTGGGCGGAGATTTGGGGGGGGGGGGCGAACGAGTGGCCGAAAAAAAGACGTCAGATTTTTCGGCGGACGAAAAAAAATTTACGACATTTTTGCAAGGTAAATTTTTAATTTTCAGAGCCCAAAAAAAGTTGATGACCTTTTTTTAGTCATCCGGCCAAAAATCCATGAAAAATTACTATTTTCACCGCCCCAAAAATCTACAATGCTTTTTTTAGTCTTGACGCCCAACTATTGGGAGGGACCAATGCATGGGCCGTCCCCCCAACACTTTTATTGGGGGGACCGTCCCCCTGTCCCCCTAGGTTTTCGCCTATGATCATTAGAATGATGACATAATATTATACGACTTTCGATTTAAGTTTTAATGATGTGTTTGTTTGTATATTTGCCTGTTGTGATTCATTCTAGATATGGATTGTGTTTTGGCTATTATAATCATTAATCATGTTGTGATTCATTCTAGATATGATTATTGTGTTTTGGCTATAATCATTAATCATGTTGTGATTCATTCTAGATATGATTATTGTGTTTTGGCTATAATCATTAATCATGTTGTGATTCATTCTAGATATGATTGTGTTTTGGCTATAATCATTAATCATGTTGGAATTCATTCTAGATATGGATTGTGTTTTGCCTATAATCATTAATCATGTTGTGATTCATTCTAGATATGGATTGTGTTTTGGCTATAATCATTAATCATGTTGTGATTCATTCTAGATATGATTATTGTGTTTTGGCTATAATCATTAATCATGCTGTGTTTCGTTCTAGATATGATTATTGTGTTTTGGCTATAATCATTAATCATGTTGTGATTCATTCTAGATATGGATTGTGGTTTTGTGGCTATTATAATCATGTCTCGTCACCAAAATACGATCAGCCATATTATGTTGGTCAATTAAACGAATATTCTTATCATTATATCGTAATATACATTCGTCGATGTAAGCTGGATATGATCCAACTGGATATCCATCCACCAATCAATAATTATTATAATCACAGATTGCAGACTTGTAATTCTATGCAAGACATGTAGAAACCTTCGAGGTTGAGACGGAGCAAGTGAGTTACTCCGATCGAGACGATGACACAATTAGGTCTGAGGCAGTTCAAGACAGTTCAAGACAATTCAAGACAGTTCAAGAATGAAGACGAAGACTTTCAGACTATTTATCTTACATGTCAGGACACGTGATCTCGGAATAGACAATGACAGAAATTCATTAATTAATTTCCAAGTTTCCCAACTTGCCTAAAGTAAATTTATTATACCATAGGTCTCATCAAATTATCTGCTTGAATCATTTAATTTCTCCCTCTCCCTCTCCCTCTCCCTCTCCCTCTCCCTCTCCCTCTCCCTCTCCCTCTCCCTCTCCCTCTCCCTCTCCCTCTCCCTCTCCCTCTCCCTCTCCCTCTCCCTCTCCCTCTCCCTCTCCCTCTCCCTCTCCGTCTCCCTCTCCGTCTCCCTCTCCCTCTCCCTCTCCCTCTCCCTCTCCCTCTCCCTCTCCCTCTCCCTCTCCCTCTCCCTCTCCCTGTATGCATGTGCCGGTGAATAGTTCCGTCTTCTATATATAGACGACCTGGTAAATCCCAACTGCGAACTACATTGCACAATAAGCCTAAACGGCCTATAGGCGGCGATTAACCATGAAAATAAATCACAATTCTCAGCAACTTATCTTTTGTTCGACTGTATACGATCTTAGTAAGCGATCCCGTGATGTCAACGAAGAGAGGAGGAGATGAATAGAGGAAGAGCGGAAGATATGGAGAGAGGAGGAGAGGAAGAAATGTCTTAAGGAAGATCTTCGAATGGTTGAAGTGACGACATGATTGAGGAGATGAAAGAGGAAATAGTGAGAAGAGAACGAAACTTCGAAATCTCCAAATTATGATGTTTCGTCTGTTCAACTAATTCTTCTCTCTATCTCTTCACATTGCTTTAGACTACAGTACTTGCTAATCAATGTTCGACTGTTAGTAATTAGTATGCGATCTTAGTAAGCGATCACGTGATGTCAACGAAGAGAGGAAGAGAGGAGGAGATGAATAGAGGAAGAAAGGAGGAGAGGAAGAGAGGAAGAAAAGAGGAGAGGAGGAGAGAAAGAAAAGAGGAGAGGAATAGAGGAAGAAAGGAGGAAAGGAGTACACAGACTCTTATTTACTCAATCGCTCACTCACCTACTCACTCGCTTACTCACTCAGTCAGTCAATCACTCACCTACTCACTCGCTCGCTCTTTCAGGAATTTCAGGCAGTCGCTAACAGTGTTTTATTTGTTCATTCACTCACTCTCAGTCATTCACTCACATGCTGCACTCGCGTTCAGTTGAAGATTCTAGTCGTGCATACATGTAATAATTATTGCCTAGATGGCCAAGTTCCGATTTGTGTGTGCTGTGTGTGAGTGTGTGTGTGTGTGTGTGCGTGTGTGTGTGTGTGTGTGTGCGTGTGTATGTGTGCGTGTGGGTGTGTGCGTGCGTGTGTATGTGTGCGTGTGTGCGTGTGCATGGGCGCGCGCGTGTGTGTGTGTGTGTACGTGCGTGTATGCTATTCGTTCCACGTCATTGATTCCTTTGCTCGGTCACACATTAAAGCTGATCTGGTTGTTGTTGTCCCAACATGGCTCGAACTTCCACAATCCACAGGACTGAAGTCGTTCACTATTATTATTATAGCATGGGAGAACTGTCTTTCTGTCTGTCTGTCTGTCTTTCTGCATGTCTGTCTTTCTGCATGTCTGTCTTGTCTGTCTGTTGGCACACAGAATTCATGCATGCCGAAGTTACTTCCTCGATGGTTGGAGGTATACAAAATGTGTTTCTGTATCTTTGTCGATGTCGTATCTCGAGATATCTATCCTATATAGCCTATCTATCGTATCTTGAGTGCCAGAAGCGAAGTGTTCAATGTTAAACTTTGCTTGTATGTGCACTTGTTATAGCGCCCCTTCAAGCTCTCTATTCTACTCAGAGGCACTCCCGAATGCAGAGCGGACACTACATCGGAGTTTCACGCCGAAACCCTGAGCAATTGTGAGTGACGGACTTGCCCAAGGTCCCTACGCAGCGAGGTGGATTCAAATCTGGAACCTTCCGGCTTCAAGGCAACGACGCCACCACTACACCACCGCGACCCACGATCAATCATCATAGGCGTAAATGATAGCAGTGTGAGAATTGTGGAAAAATAACTAGGGGGTTGGACCATTATCCTCTTGAAATTGGGGTGTGAAAAAAGACTTTAATACTAAAAAGCTCTAAAAAAGACTGGGGTTTGAAACATCCCAACACACCCGGCAATTCTCAATTTCTCACCCTGATTGATGGGTGTTGGATTAGCATTAGGGTTAAAGCCACGTACCGCTATAGGGTGCTTATAGAGGTAAGATGGACCCCGCAAGTAAGATGGACCCAGATACAAAAACATGTTAACCGTTTATTAGTATTTTCATTATAGATCAAAGTGTTTAAGGGGTCCATCTTACCCATTGTACCCTAAAGAGCATCGAACTGTCAATCCTCTATACTATCTATTTTCAGAGTTTACAGAGGCAACACACAGAACGTAATCATAGTAAAAGACCAAACAAGTTCTCTCTCTCTCTCTCTCTGTCTGTGTCTGTCTCCATTTGTGTGTGTCTCTCTTTCTCTGTCTGTCTGTCTGTCTGTCTGTCTGTCTGTCTGTCTGTCTGTCTGTCTGTCTGTCTGTCTGTCTGTCTGTCTGTCTGTCTGTCTGTCTGTCTGTCTGTCTGTCTCTGGTCTCTTGTATCTGGTCTATCTGGCAACTGAACTCTGACCTCCATTAGATACCAATCTCTGGACCACCCTCTGATGCGTCGCAGCGCTCGTGCATAAGCTGGTGCCCTTCGCTCTAGGCCTATAGAAAATCAAAGTTGACGATTACGATTTCGACGACTATAATTATATGCTACTAGCCTAGCAAGACGTTGTGATGTGAAGTTCATTTATTTCGAGTGTTTCGTTTGGAGTGATTAATTCTCTGCAATAGGTTCAGCAAGATAGAAGATTTTCCAGGGGCGCAACCAGAAAATTTTCCTGGGGGGTGCTCAGGATTATTATTGTAAGCGCCGATGGTGCGAAATAGCGAGTGCCAAAGGAACTTGCTTGATTGTGTAATCTTAAAGACCGAATGACCCCTACCCCCCCCCCCCCCCCACGCACCAAAAAACTCATCGGATTTGGAAAAATTGCGTGGGTCACTTTTTTAGCCTGGGGTGCTCAAGCACCCCCCAGCACCCCCCTAGTTGCGCCACTGAGATTTTCTCTTTTCGTATACAAAGACTTAATTCAACACGCGATCAGAGCTGCTGCATTCCTCTCCACAGGTTTTCTGCCGATCGCTAGGTGGCGTTAACGCTGAGACTCTTGCAGCTCGATGATTCATCTCCGCTGTCATGCCTGAATCAACTTCACGACGACACTGATGTAAAAAGGCGAAATTAAGTTAGAAAGAGTTAACGATGCTTTTAGGAGATTGCTTTCACCATTTTCTAGTAATTTCCATTCTATTTCCTTCATTCATTTGAAAACTTTGCGCTTCCTTTAATGTTCTGCCTTCGAGTCCAAACCCATGGGTGTTCATTCTTTCGTCGCCATTTTGTAGATCAAACATGGCGCATAATGTGAAAGTGTAAAACGCAATTACTTGATGCTGATGAAGGATTTGTATATAATTGTTGTCTGAGTTATGTCGTGTGACGATCTTGACTCACCATTATTGTTGCTCCAGATGCATAATTACATTTTGGACTGCAGTCGATATTGCTTAGTTAAAAATTAGTTTGCTACTGTTTGTATCAGACGTAGGCTATTTGCTGATATTCGTATAGCGCCATGATACCATTCGATAGGCCTATTGACCGAACGAAAAGATAGAAGATTAGGCCTATTCGTCAACGATTCTATTAACTGTTCTTGTAGCCATAAACGGAAGAAATTCAATAACTGACGAGTCAACAGTTTAAAAAAGACATCCGAAGTCAGATGGAGAATGGACAGCCAGAGACGTGGTCAGCTGGAAAGTCAAAGCTTTTGCGACTTGTAGTCTATAGACACATTAAGTTTCTTAGAATGTAGTGGGGTGGTTGGGACCGACGCTGAGGGTTATGACCTGTCAGAAGTCATAACTACTTCGTCGGTATCTATGACAACAGTCAATCAAATCGCACATTTGCTGAAGACAATAACGTGATCCAAAGACATCTGAAGCTACCAGCTCCATGCACTCGAACCACGTGAGATGCGTCTGTCATTATTGTCGAGATGACAAAATTATTATAGTCTGCGATGATCTGATGATGATCGTTGAGTAGTAAATCTCAAAGCATTCTTGAAGCGAATGAGTCTACGAGTAGCAGTGATTCCAGACCAATGCTACTACGTCACATCCAACGACAATATTCAACCAAAGACATAAAATGCAACTATACACTGGGAACTCCATACTATTATGCCACAGTAGACCTATAATATTATAATATAGTATCAGAATACTCGTCGTACTCGTAATGCTATATTATAGCATTACGAGTACGACGAGTATTCTGATAAAACTAAAATCGGGCACATGACGTAGGCCTACCTGACTCCAAACAAGCGTTGACATGACTCATCAATATTATATTATAATATAATAATATTATTATTATCAGTACGCGATTGTTGACATGTTATGAATGTTAAATGGTTGCAGACTAAGAGGATTCAAATCATTCAATAAGGTCCAAGTCAAAGTGTAACGTTGGTCACCGGCGGCCGGCCTAATCTTACATCGCTTAATTTCGGTACGCGCTCGAAAATAACTATTTTTAATCTAAGTTCAATTACGTAAGGGCTAATAATAGCTCGGGATGCACGTCGAATGCACTTTCGCGGTGGCGTGATGTCGGCTGATGCAATCTTGGCCAATCAGGAGGCCTCCCTCCTGTCACGTGGGCCGTTTTTGCGTCGTTCTTATCAGTTTACTGTTGGCCGTTGAAGGGAGAGGAGCTGTGGAAGGTCTTTGTGACCGCAAATGTCTTTGGGTCGTAAAAGTAAAGTTTTACGGGTTTTCGACAGTTATTTTGGAGAAAGGGATTGATCCGCTCTGCGTGACTGACGTGGGGTGATTTTGGACGCTCCGAAATTGTCAAAATTCTGACCGGAAACAGGGCCGATGTAAAAATAACCTGTGGGAAGAATTTCTATTGAAACAGAAACCTGACAGATTTCCTTCAAATATTTCTCTGCAGTGGAAGGAAAGTATTTGGTGTCACCTTACAATATATTGATTCAGACTGAATATTATCGATTGTGCATTTTCTGAATGTTTTATAATAATTACTGACGAGAATAGTCGGATAATTCATTTCACCTTTAGTCAAGAAATATGAATGCAAAGTAGATTGTACAGGAATTAACAAAGACAATAATTGTTTTAGGTTAAACTGTAAATTTAATTAATTGGATCCCGAGGTGATCCCTATCGCTCCCATCGTTCTTGACTGAAAACAGGGCGTTCACCTGTTCGTCGATAGGCCGCCTCTGTCTCTGTAATGATAAAACAATTGACATAATAAATAGAACTTTAATAAATAATTAAGGAGAAAAATTTGAAAACTAATACTCGAATTCTTTTTGTAACTAATAAGAAAGAAAATAATAATGTCGGAAAACGAAATGGAAAAGAAAGAAGAGGGCGAGAGGAGTGAGTCAGAAGGAGAAGGCTTAGACGACTCTGATTCAGCTCAGCTGGAAGGGACCAATGGGGACCTACTCGATAGGGTTAAGGGACGAGAAGAGAGGTTACAGGTTATGTCCCAGGGGCTGTTGAAAATCATAGAGCGCGTTGATACCTTGGCCTCCATTGCTAGTAATAGCCAGGAGGGATTTGTGAAAGTACAAGAGGAGGTGAAGAATCTAACTGAATTGCTTTCGAGGGGAGTTGGGTCTGAGAAAACTGTTGAATGGGAATCGAACCCAGATAAGTCCTCAAGGGGGCTGTCGCCGTCCACCAAACGACCGTGGGACCTTGTCCAGCCACCACTCGCCCATTTCCTGGCGTAGAACTTGGTAAAGAGACCCGATTCTCAACGGAAGTAAGAACCACGGTTGCTGGTCGGGCCACAGTGGAAGAGTATCTTTCCTTAGAACCTGGGGTTAGGTTTTCCCTGTCCGAGGACCTGGCAAAGTACACATTTCCCCAACAGTTAGTCTTCTCGCGGGTGGTCCGGTCCGGAACTCTTGAAAGACAAGAATCAGAATCAAGAATAGGCGGCCACCTGGCGAGTGAGTACGGCGCTACAAAAGTAGGGCCCATAGTCGTCTACTCTAGATAGGGCCTACAGTAACTGACCTATTATAGGCGACAATAACCTGCTGTAAAGACCTAAGCAAACCGAAAGGCGTGGCCTAAATTAAGCTCGCACCTCGTGATCTTCTCCGGAAGTATTAGAATTACATGGAAATTATTCATCACTTTAATTAAACCGTATAATAGACCTAAAATTAATGTCATTTGAATTTTAAACCGAATAAATTGTGAATTGCTAATCGTTTCATTCTGAGAATGTCAACATGAAGAGAAATCGAAAGCAGGTGCGTCTTTCGATAGTTTCACTGACCATTAATTAGGTTCATTGCCGTATAATACAAGCAGTGTATACGCTAAAAACCAGACTGAGTCTCTTAAGGGGTGGGCTGAGAAAGACGTCAACGTGAAGCAAAACCATTCAACAATGTAGTGGCCCGGGTCTTACGGGACGCAAGGAACAAGGAGGCTCCTGTGTAGTACAGACCTGATATAGAATGTGTCTATAAATAGAATGAACGAAGAAGGAGTGTTAGCGACTGTCAGAGATCGCTGTCCAGGGAAATTCGAAATTGCTGCGCCACCTATTGACTAAGACGAGAACGACTCACAGACAGACGGACGGACGGACGGACGGACGAAGGAACGGATGCAAGAAACACCTATGTAGCAATTGATTGATTGACAGATTGATTGATAAGGTTTTGATTGTGATGCAGCGTCGCCAACAATAGATGTCTTTCAAGACAAGTGGTGCGTTGGCGGATGATCTGGTCTACGTAGGCGGTGGGAAAGGGAGGAATCTGTGGAGGAGGAATGGATGGGTGGAGGGTCAATGGAGGGGAGGGTTGTGGAAAGCATTTACTTGTCTGCTGTAGGAGATGTAGTCGTCGTGGATATAAATAGAGCGGCTGCTGGTCAGTTGGCCAATGCTGTGGACACAGAACTGACCAGCGAGACAACAACTCTACATTGCATGAGGCATTCCGATCGTTGCGTCACAGTCTCATCGTAGTAGACGATATATAAAGTATAATCTGTGACTAGTGTCATCTATCGGCTGACGGAGTCAACAACTGAGAAGAGGAGAAGTTGAAGTTCGTTCGTTCCTCTCTCAATATACAAGACAACGACTTGAATCGAGAAGATGATGAAGAAGAAGATGTTTGCATGTCCTTCGTCGTCTTCTTCGTCCGGTCTGTCCTTGGCGGCGGTTGTCCTCCTTCTCCTTCTCTGCTTGTCCTTCTCCGTCCAACAGTCATCCTCATATTCGCTGAGGAGAAGATTCGGCGTCGATTACTATGGCAACGGAAGAGGGATTGCGGCAGGTGACTGGCACCGAGGAGGAGGAGGGGCTCTTGACCATCTCGCTTTCCCATCTCCATCAGCAACTGGACGGCAACAGCAGCAGCAGCAGCAGCAGCAGCAGCAGAGACTCGATGAGGATGACAGCAGCAGCAGCAGCAGCAACCCTGGGGTCTTGTTCTACGCTGGTCCAAAGTTTCTTCAGCAGATGGGGCGAGTGTTGGAGAGCAGTCGCGACACACCGTCGTCCGTCGCTGCTGGGGTTGCTGCGACTGGTGGTGCTGGAGGTGGAGGTGGTGGGGTGTCGGTGGCAGAGGAGGATCGACTGAGGAAGATATCGTCCCTCTTCAGACCAACCGAACGACAAATTCAACAGTTCAGGGTAAAAAAATTAAAATACAACAGGAACATAGTTATAACTTATAACACAACTCAAAGAATGTCATTACTTTTCTAATTAATTTGGTAATTACTTTCGTTGCGTCCCAGAGATCCTGGGTGGCCGAGTGGGTTGTAGCCCGCTCGCCACGCCTGCGGCCCGGGTTCGATTCCCGATCGGTCGGTATCAGAGATTAATTTCTCGGATCTTTACTGCAGGTGGCTCGGTCGCAATATAAACGTGGAGTGAGAGGTTGTACTCTGACTCCGACTGTAAAGGTCCTTTGGTCATACACGGTCGTTAAACTACTTTCTGTGAGTTGCGTCGAATGCGTCCTCCTCTCAAAGTTCATACGACTAAACTCTACACTTTGTGATTCTGTCTTAAATCTTCGAACTTAAAGCTTTTTTCTAAAGGTTTTGGAGTTGGAGCGCCTCTGAGTAATCTCCTTGAAGAGGAGCCACGTTAATTCCCGAATGAATGAATTCCACGTATCTTAAGTGAGTGATAGCTATCCCTTTAATGATTAATGCGGTAAAAAAAAGTTGAGTTTTATAAAAAAAAAGAGTTGTCAGGAATTCCAAGAAAAAAGATTAGGCTACCGAACGAAGTTCAACGAACAGCCGAATGTAAGACATGGAAAGATTGTCACGTGTTCCTCCGAATCCCAAAGACATTGAATATCATTGATCATAGGACGTCAGCTGTTCGTTGTGTATCTCCGTTGCTATTGGTTACGACGGTTTTCATTTTAGTTATGCCTTTACCGCTTCTTAACCCGTCTCTCGAGTTTCAGTTTACTTATGGTATTGTCTAATAGGCCTAATTGTATTCAGTTTTAGTTTTAAGTTTAGTTAGCTAAAAGCTCGGGTTCATATTTAAAAGTGTTATCGTTTCAATTTCCGGTAAATCACTTCTATCGTCTTAGGCAGTCAACTGGAACACGCGGCTGTCTGTCTGTCTGTGTCTGTCTGTCTGTGTCTGTCTGTGTATGTGTCTGTCTGTCTGTCTGTCTGTCTGTCTGTCTGTCTGTCTGTTTCTTTCTCATCCGATGACTGGTCAGAATCCGGCGACATTAACCATCAGGCTGCCAAGCTTTTTTGTAACACGGACTACCAAGGGGGGGGGGAGTGGCTACAACTTACCACCCCCTCGATTTTGGGTATGGTTTGAGATATCATAACTTGTTATAAACCATTGGTTTAAGCATTCATTGGTTGTTTTGGGGTTTAAAATATACGAATGCACCTCGAAATAATGCAGTTTTTTCCATGGGTACCCGTCGATTTCACAAAAACTTACACGTACGCATAGGCAAATATTAGATTCTGTGTGTTTTTAAACATGAATTATATATAGGCCTACAATAATAGTTTTCATATAATAAATTCCAATGGTCTACTACAAAAACTAGTAATAAGTCTGTTTTGGGTACAATCAAAACAGAAAAAAGCATATATTAGCTGCTGAAAAAGTTTACGCAGAGATATCGTTTTGCGTTGTAAAAAAACTCCAGCATTCTCACGCATTTTAGTTTATTTTGAGCACTTCCGGTAATCAAAAGACAAATTAATTAGTATGAAAAAAAAGCCATACATGCCCTCTATAGAATGATGTAATTTATTTCTCTTAAAAATAAATTATGCATAGATCTAAGCTATAGGCTAATAGGAAAAACATGAAAATTATATGAAAATGAAACATCTTTAGACTATAAACATTTAAATTTATTTTGAGCACTTCCGGTTGTCAAAAGACAACTCAGTGAGCATGGAAATGTATCCCAACATTCCCTCTACAGAATGGTATAATTTGTGTCTCTTCATATTAAATGGCAAAAAAGATATAGTCGATAATCTAAGTATATCGGGTATAAGTTTTGAACGGTAAGGGTATCATCAAACATTTTAGCTCAGAATGTGTGCCAGTAAACTCTTAAAAAGCTGTCTAAAGTGTCAAAATTTTATTTCAAACGAAAGACGTTTGATTTGCGAAAAACCTAGGGGGCGATACGACCCCCGCCCTTTCATAGCCCGATTGTTGTTAAGCCATTGCGGAAAACTGGGAAGAATACATCTGCAATGCACCAAGTTTAGGGTTTAAAATAGTTCCCATAATTCCACTTTAAGATTTTATCCGCTTCTTTTGTTACTTCTCAAAGATTCCTGCGACTTTTCTATATCTTAAAATATTCTTCGCGTCTGTTTTTCATTTTCATTCCTGGTGATCGTGATTTAATGTTCATTTGGTCGAGTAGAGGAGGCTCTTCTTAATCGTTTCCGTTTTCATATTTTGAAAGAGTCCCTGAAAATACGGCCATAAAACGAGCGCAACCGTCACGCCATCTGCCGATGAAGCGGGAAATAAAAATGATTTCATCTGGAAATCGGAATTTATTTTGCATTCGGAATTGTTCACGAGTGTGACGAAAATCATGTTTGGGTGGTTGAAGGGATGTTGAAAGCGGACCCAGAGGACGCGCTTGGGGTGGAAATGGGTTTATTTGATGGGTTTGGAATTCACGGTGTGCTATCATGCTATGGAGTTTGGTATGTGAAATGATGAGAGTGGGAGTTGTTTTATACGAACGAACGTTGATCTCTCTAGCGTATCTTTTCAGTTTTCATTGTTCTGCAACATCTTGCTCTGCTATAGAACTCGGTCGCATACATGTCGTCACGCAACCAACTCTTGACCCGACCCATAAACAGCTCCATCTCTGTCCGTCTGTCTGCCTCTGTTTGTCTGTCTGCCTCTGTTTGTCTGTCTGCCTCTGTCTGTTTGTCTGTCTCTCTCTCTGTCTCCTCTCGCTGAAATCCACCGCAATCCTCTCGTTTCTCCAACCTATAAACGTATAAACAACGTATTAGATTTCTGTTGAACATTTTATCTTCAAAGGATTCATTTTATCTTCAAAGGATCCATTCAACGATTTCCTTTGAAGCACATCATCCATCGAGTCATTCGTTGTCTCGTTTTTCAAAATTTTAAGTGTGCACTAACAATTTACACCACATAGTACTTTCTACACACCAAACTAAAAAAACTAAAGTCTTCCATCTTCCAATCTCGCATTCATTCTTCACCAGCCGCTCTTCCTTTTCCTTCGCTCCCTCGTCTCTATGGCAACCGGTCCCGCACTTCCACTTGGGAGGTTCTGGTCTTCTGGACAACCTCACTGACTTGACGAAGGATTCGTTAATGAGCTGCAGATGCCATGCATTTAACTTTTTAGAGTTTAGCCTACTACTACAAAGTGCTGCCATTTCTGTGACTCTGTCCTTTTCACTATGTCTCCTACATGTCTGTCTGCCTGTCTGTCTGCCTGTCTGCCTGTTGGTCTGTCTGTCTGCCTGTCTGTCTGCCTGTCTGCCTGTTGGTCTGCCTGTCGGTCTGTTGGTCTGCCTGTCTGTCTGTCTGTCTGCCTGTCTGTCTGCCTGTCTTTCTGTCTGTCTGCTTTCCTTTCTGTCTCTGTGTTCTATGAATCTATGTGGATGTAATTTGTCTTTTAACTTCTCCGAGTAGATAAATAATTAAATTATCTTTAAAGACAAACTTTCGACGGCAACACATTTGATTTGTGTCTAATTACACCAGACACTTTTCTGCAATGTTTGTATAATAGGAGAACGCTGATTGGTCGATTCCGATGACGTCATCCGTTGCAAAGCGGAATCTCTGCTGCTCGCTCGACATGTATTGCGTCGATTGCAGCGACCGGAAGTGAAAGAAATGCATCCATCCCAGAATTCATCTCACTTCCGCCGCCGTCGTCGTCGTCGTCGTCGATCTTAGACTCACATGGCTTCTTCTTCTTCTTTCGAAAGACGACGATATAATATGTGTATAAAACTTCTTTAAATTATTGGAATCAAATCTTGTGAAATAAAAACGATTTAACTATGAAATCCTGAATATCTTGATTATATGAAGACAATTAGACTATACTGATGCCTCCATCTCTTTTTTCAAGTGATCAGCGTCGCATCCTCTCATAGGCGTAACGTTCTATTGTAATGGTGATGGTGTTCAGCCACCACCACTTTTAAAAGTGGTGGTGATAGTCACCACCACATTTGGTCCGACAAAGAAACATTTTTTAGAAACATTAAGGCATTTGGTTGTCTAAATTATAAATTAAGGCTTCATGATTAGCATAACAATATCGCCAATGCTGATAGAGACCTCCACAGTGTGTTCACTGTCCACAGTCAGGGCTTAAATCCTAAGGAGGACAAAGAAGGAATTCCTCTTACACCTTAAATTTGAGGAGGGAACGTGAAGCAATTTATTTCCTCCTATAAATCGTTATTATGGCTCCGAGGCAGTGGCATGCTCACACAACCTTTTGGAATCAATATTAGGCTTAGCTTACTATAGAAATAGCATTGAAGGGACCTCCGTACCTTAAGCCGGCAAAAGTTGGCTCAGACTTAAGGGGAGGGTCAGCAAGAATAGAATAGGAAGAATGCTGAAAAATTGTGAAAGAGGTCAGAGCTGTGTTCTAAACATTGTTTTAGTGATCCGTGAGTGGAGAGATTGTGGAGCGCAGCAGCAACAGAGACGAAAGGGTAAAGAGTGAGAATGGAGAAGGAAGGGAGTGAGCGAGAGTTTTCATCAGAGTTCATATAAGATTTTTATGTCGGGAAAGGGTACATGAAGCTGAGGGAAAGAAGGGAACTGAGAAGGAATTATAGTCACCACCACTTTTACGGAGACAGTTACACCCATGTATCCTCTCTTTATCCTCCTCTTCCTACACCACCTCCTCCACTTCCTTCTTCTTCATCTTCTTCTTCCTTTTACCTTTTTCTCCTCCTTCTTCCTCTTCTTTTCGTCCACTTCTTCCTTCTCCTTCTTCTTCTTCTCCAACTTCATCTCCTCTTTCTTCCAATTTATGCTGCTATCTTTTTCCTCCTCCTCTTTTTCTTTCTCCTCCTCCTCCTCCTCCTTCTTCTCCTCCTCCTCCACCTCCTTCTTCTCTTCCTCCTACTTTCTCAGCAGCAATGCACGTGATGATGATGATGATGATGATGATGATGATGATGATGATGATGATGATGATGATGATGATGATGATGACGATGATGATGACGAACGCGAGTAATAACACTATTTAGCAGGTTCCTTTATTTATTAAGTCCCTATAACTGACATGGATGAGGACGGAAGGTCTCACTGAAATTGATTTTTTCTTCCTGGAAATTTTGTTGAAGAGAATAAAATGTGTGAATTATAAGAAATAATAAAATAAATAAATTAAAAAATTTAAAAATTTGTCTCAGCAATGAGGCAGTGCGCGTGGCAGTTGGCCTTCGGTTGGGTCTGAGCCTCTGCAGCCCACATCAATGTGGCTGCGGTTCTCTGGTGGGCCCCGATGGCCAACACGGTCTCGCATGTAGATTGGCTTTTGGGCGGTCCCTTCGCCATCACGCCATCAATGATATTGTAACGATCGTGGAAATTCCGATCGTTAATTATAAATTTGCGGCCTAAAACGATTCGCGGCCTAGATTCGCGGCCTTGCTAAATTTGCGAGCGGTTCTCGGAGCTTAACCCCTTTTTGGAACTGACCGCCGGAGCAGTAATCCCTTTTCAGCGAAGAGCGTCGCATTGCGGCACTCTATTTTTAGATCGGCGGCAACGCAACCGTTTTGATTGGACCTCCTCGGTCACGGGACTCTCACGAGTCACGTGACGTCCTCTCTGGTTGGCTGGAAACAGTTAGATCGGCAGACGGACGAAAGGTTTCGAGGGTGCAACATCTCCGTGCTCGTGCCGACGAAATTGTTGATAAAAATAAGAAGAATTCAGACAGAAATTTCATTAAAATAATTCGTTTAATAGCTCAACGGACGAACGAGATATTGAAGATACTTCTGGTTAAGACCGTAGAGTCTGGAGGAAGTTTTTACACCAAATTGTCGACGAAATAGAACCAAAATTCTTCCGTGGTAAACTCTCTGGTAGACGATTCCTTGTGACCGCCATTGTCGTCATTGCCGATCGCTGCGATAACAATTACTGGAGGGGTAGAGAAGTATCACCGTGGTTTTTATCTGATTCCTTAACCGAGAAAGTTGAATAAGTATAATTTGTGAATAATACTTTGGCTGTGTGCAGTGTGGATAGATAATTAGCAACGAATGGATCGTGTGTAATAATTAATTAGATAATTGATTGAGTATAAATTGATTAGATATTAATGAACAATTCTTTCAGAAGAGAAACGCGCCTGTGAAACCGATATAAGATTTAACCTTCATAAGCCCAGAGTGTTTTACTTTTACTTAAATAATCAGAGTAAAGTTAGAACATGTATTAGAAACGTGTAATAATTAAGTCGTGTAGTTAAATCTTACGGAACAGACTCTGAATAGTGAACATTGTACATTGTACGAGAACATTGCTTTTAATTTCAACTATTGTTAAACATTGACAAAGTTTGTCAACTGCAGTTAAGATACGTTTGCTTAATTAAATAATCTAAACGAGTATTGAATAACTTTGACTTAAGATAACCCTGAAATGTCCGAGGTATCTTATGAAGACGAGGTGGAGGAGAATAGGGAAGAGAATGATGAAGGAGAAACCCCGGATGATAATGACCCCGAGGGGATGAGTAAAACAGGAGTCGTTGAACTTCTACAGTCCTTCACAGGCACACTAGCAGAATTTATGGAGCGCCATGATTCTCAAATAGAGCACCTAAATAACGAGATAAGTCAATTGCATGAACGCCCGGGCCAGTTTATCCCTTCTTCGAAGGAAGGTGAGGTAGTTTCGGAACGGCTAAGGGAAGTGGTAACACCATTAAAGGAAAGGGGGATCCAAAAACCTGTTGGAGCGGATTCGAACCCTGACGACCTTTATGCAAATGAGGTCGTTGCTCTCAGACCGAGAGCCGCTGAGCTGTATGTCCCTTCCACTCGAGCTATCCTTGGTACCTGTAGAAGACAATCCCGGCCTGAAGTGGTGGAGGCTACTTTCCCTTACGGCCAATCAGGAATCGACCCTGCCCTGGCGCATACCGTAGAAACTGCTGACTCTGCTTATTTTGCATTATCTTCGGTTCCCCTCAATTCAAGGACGCCGCTCCAACAGCGTGGCACCTCGTTTGGAAACACCTGGCAGTTTCCGAAAACGGGGGTCGCGACAAGTGATACCAGAGTAAGTGGGGTTGAATTGAGTTCGGATACCGGGGGTCCTGTTAAGATAAGTTCAGTTGTAGCAAGTGACATCAAAATTAGTGCAGGTGCTGATGGAAAGAGAATTTTTCTTGGAGGAATAAATGAACTAAATGATCCAGAAAATTTCTATGGTGCTCGACCAAAAGTGATATTTAGCACACGAGTTACAACTGATGATGCTAATGTAGACACTCGAAGGATGTATGATTATGATATGAAAACTGCATATGAAGGTTTTGATTTTGACTATTACATACGAAGTAAACAGATGCAATTAAGAAATCAATTAACTGAAAAATGTCTATCGGATAGCGAGCAGTCTGAAATAAAAGATATGCGGCCTTTGCATAATCTTGCACTCGATCTCCATGCGGTAGCTCTAGGGCAAAATAATGTTAAAGCATGTACTAACTCACGACTGTTAGTTTCAGATAATGGGGATCCATCATCGCTGAGGGAAAACCATCTGGTGCTTCGAGGTGCACATCCCGGTCAGACAACGACAACCATCTCGTGGGCTACCACCTTTTCCCCGTCGTCGCTCAACGTCATGGCTTCCGAAAAACCTTTCCTGCCCTCTGGCGTCGCTCCACGAATATCTACGCTCACCCTCCCTTCCGGTCAGCCGCTCATGTCGACACCGAACCTGTCGTCGGAAACCCACGTGACACAAAGCTGCGAATATCAACGGTGGAAGGCAAATCAGCCTTCGTACATGCCTTACACGCCATATCAGCATCTGGTCGCTGATCCAACCGCTCGTGATGAACAGATCTTATCGCTGAATAAATCTGTGCAATCGTCAGCGACACAAACAGTGCTGATAAACTCTGTGGTAAAATCGAACAGTGCAACTGCTGTGAAAGTGAACAGTGCAAGCGAAATCAGATCCGGTGAGCATCATAAGAATTTCGATAAAGAAGAACTGATCCAGCTCCTGCTGCAGACACTCAGAGAAACTCCAGAGAATCCATCTACAATTACCGACAACACAGTCCAAGAAATTGCTAGTGAAAAGAAAGAACCTGCTGGGAAACTACAACCGGAATCTTCAAATTTTCCAGATAGAAGGATGACATCGCAAGTGAAATTGGACCTACTTCATGAACAATCTCGACAGTGGCAACCGCCACTAACACTTCAGAAAAGGGGAAACAATGGTCCCAGCAATCAACAGTGGAATCGTCGTTCGGACAACCGCTTCCAGAGGGTAATCCGAAATGATCGCCGTTGCTATGGGTGCGATCAGCTCGGGTACATTTCTCGGGTTGGCTCTGGTCGTGCAGCCAACGCATCGCAGGAAGAACAAGGACAAAAACCGAGCGAGTTCTCAGTCTATCGTGAACCTCGCTCTGGACTGTGCAGAAGAATCGTGGTGCCTCGTGGAACTCTGGCTGCATCGGATGGCGAAAAGGAGAAAAGGAACCTGGAAGGAATTCATCTTCAGGAAGATGTGGAGAAACAACCGAAGCCTGCGACGCCAGAAACTTCTCCGACGGAATCTTCGCTCCGAGTCTCTGCTGCCAAGGTGGTAGCCCGGAATCAACAGGATTGGGATGTGCATCCTCCATTCGTCCTCTCCGCTCATCGAGCCGGCGAGAGCGAAAGCACCGGAGTCACTCAGAATCATCAGCCAATAAGTCTAGATTTAGGAGATATGCAAATTGCTGATGTTGTGTTGAATAAAGATGATTTTGTGGCTGTACCGATTAAACATGTGCAAGATAATTGTGAATTTGCAAGAAGGTTTATACAGCGCCTGAGCCCCACTAGGAACCATGAGAATGGGTCCGTGTATAGGAGGTAGTGTGATGTAATGTGATGGGCTGTTAGTTAAGTTGTTTGTGTTTGTTTAGTGTATTTAAATTGTTTATGTAGCGCTCACATTAGTAGTTACTGTAAATGAAGTATGGCTGTAAAAATACTGATGTGAGTCGCATAATGGCGACGGGGTAATAGCTCAGAGGGTAGAGTCCCCTCTTCCTTAGTTGTTGTATGATGATACACTGTGGTTCAGTATTACTTCTGTTTATTGATATGCATATGACAGTCGTGCTTAGGGATAAGATTGCTTACCTGTGTGTTTCATTGCATTTCTGTTGTTGTTGCCACAGAAAGAAAGGCAACGGTTTTCTATGTACTTTAAAGTTGAATGTGCATAATCATAACAGTTAGTAGAGTATAATGCAGCATATTGAATCATGAGTAGCTTTAGTACAGTAGCAGTTGATGAAAGTAGTCCTTGTATGTTGACTAGGAGTTGTATGGGTTGAATGTCTGAAAGGAACTAGTATGTCTGTGTGATGTGTAAGCTCCGAGTAGTTTGTGAGTAAGACAGATTGTAGACTTGTAAGTAGTCTAATGTCTCCGCAGTCAGTTTAGATTATATGAGAGGTGAGACAGATGACCTGGTGTTTAGAGTTGTGAGCTGTAGACGGCCTAGTTTCTTTGGTATGCTTTACTAAGCAGTAAATCCTTTTGTTTACTAGTTAGCGTTACTGTTCTGCTCTGTTGTACTCCGTCTTGTAAGGTAGACGTGGAGAGGTCATAGCTTAGGTCAGAGAGAAACCCGTCAGTTTCTTGGGTATGTTTTACTAAACAGTAAATCCCTTTGTTTAACTTGTCCCGGGTGGTCTGCTCTGTTATACTCCGTCTTGGAAGGGGGACGTGGAGAAATTATTGCATAGGTCGAGGATAATGCCGCCCTAGTGCGTATTAAGAATGCTTAGCTAAACAGAAAGCCTTGTTTAGTAGTCTCAGCCTAAGTGTAATGTGTTCTGTCTGTGACGATGTGCTGACTGCCCATGTTTATGAATGCTCAGAAAGGAGTTGTTGCAATCGTTGGTGGTTGTATGTAGTATCTGTAAGGGTGGTGTAAATGGAATACAGCATTAGTTAAAAGTGTTGTCAATTTCTAACCCTGAGTAATACTTGAGCAGTAGTATGGTCTGACTGGTTAGGAACAGGATTTGCAGATGCTGTGTGCGAATGAATTGTCAGAGTGATGGGATAAATGTTTGCCTTGACATTTAAGATGTCCAGTGTGGTAGTTCTTGATATGCTTTGATATGTTGCGCTGTTTAATTGATAATATTACTGAATATGGTGCCGGGACATGACCTTTTAGTGTTTTAGGAAGACATTTATTTATCCTTGTAAGTGGTCCCGAGCAAGTGATGGTATTGGATGAAAAATAATGATTATAGTAATATGATTGTTGTTTAACCTGTCATGCTTTGCTATTACCCTTGATCAGTTGCTGCAGCCATCTCGTACCGCTCAAGATATGATCGACGGTGAATCATACGCTGCAATTGTGATAGAAGCTGTTGTGTATTTATGCGTTTCGTTTAGAGATAGACCTTTTGCGAATTCTCAGTTGTGCAATAACCTGCAAAGTTTTGTGATATGTACTCGAGACGTGGTACATCTCTAGCCATATCGTAATCGCAGTTGATGTGATCTAGCGAAATCTTTTAGTTGATTATGTTGAGGTTTGGTTATTGTTTACATTACATTATGGTATCCTCTACGGTACCGTGTGCATAATGTTTCTCGGTTATGATCAGCAGGAGCTGATAAATTTTCCCCTATGGTGGAAAATTTCGGACTAAGTGGGGGGAAGTGTAACGATCGTGGAAATTCCGATCGTTAATTATAAATTTGCGGCCTAAAACGATTCGCGGCCTAGATTCGCGGCCTTGCTAAATTTGCGAGCGGTTCTCGGAGCTTAACCCCTTTTTGGAACTGACCGCCGGAGCAGTAATCCCTTTTCAGCGAAGAGCGTCGCATTGCGGCACTCTATTTTTAGATCGGCGGCAACGCAACCGTTTTGATTGGACCTCCTCGGTCACGGGACTCTCACGAGTCACGTGACGTCCTCTCTGGTTGGCTGGAAACAGTTAGATCGGCAGACGGAGGAAAGGTTTCGAGGGTGCAACATCTCCGTGCTCGTGCCGACGAAATTGTTGATAAAAATAAGAAGAATTCAGACAGAAATTTCATTAAAATAATTCGTTTAATAGCTCAACGGACGAACGAGATATTGAAGATACTTCTGGTTAAGACCGTAGAGTCTGGAGGAAGTTTTTACACCAAATTGTCGACGAAATAGAACCAAAATTCTTCCGTGGTAAACTCTCTGGTAGACGATTCCTTGTGACCGCCATTGTCGCCATTGCCGATCGCTGCGATAACAATTACTGGAGGGGTAGAGAAGTATCACCGTGGTTTTTATCTGATTCCTTAACCGAGAAAGTTGAATAAGTATAATTTGTGAATAATACTTTGGCTGTGTGCAGTGTGGATAGATAATTAGCAACGAATGGATCGTGTGTAATAATTAATTAGATAATTGATTGAGTATAAATTGATTAGATATTAATGAACAATTCTTTCAGAAGAGAAACGCGCCTGTGAAACCGATATAAGATTTAACCTTCATAACCCCAGAGTGTTTTACTTTTACTTAAATAATCAGAGTAAAGTTAGAACATGTATTAGAAACGTGTAATAATTAAGTCGTGTAGTTAAATCTTACGGAACAGACTCTGAATAGTGAACATTGTACATTGTACGAGAACATTGCTTTTAATTTCAACTATTGTTAAACATTGACAAAGTTTGTCAACTGCAGTTAAGATACGTTTGCTTAATTAAATAATCTAAACGAGTATTGAATAACTTTGACTTAAGATAACCCTGAAATGTCCGAGGTATCTTATGAAGACGAGGTGGAGGAGAATAGGGAAGAGAATGATGAAGGAGAAACCCCGGATGATAATGACCCCGAGGGGATGAGTAAAACAGGAGTCGTTGAACTTCTACAGTCCTTCACAGGCACACTAGCAGAATTTATGGAGCGCCATGATTCTCAAATAGAGCACCTAAATAACGAGATAAGTCAATTGCATGAACGCCCGGGCCAGTTTATCCCTTCTTCGAAGGAAGGTGAGGTAGTTTCGGAACGGCTAAGGGAAGTGGTAACACCATTAAAGGAAAGGGGGATCCAAAAACCTGTTGGAGCGGATTCGAACCCTGACGACCTTTATGCAAATGAGGTCGTTGCTCTCAGACCGAGAGCCGCTGAGCTGTATGTCCCTTCCACTCGAGCTATCCTTGGTACCTGTAGAAGACAATCCCGGCCTGAAGTGGTGGAGGCTACTTTCCCTTACGGCCAATCAGGAATCGACCCTGCCCTGGCGCATACCGTAGAAACTGCTGACTCTGCTTATTTTGCATTATCTTCGGTTCCCCTCAATTCAAGGACGCCGCTCCAACAGCGTGGCACCTCGTTTGGAAACACCTGGCAGTTTCCGAAAACGGGGGTCGCGACAATATAGTCTGGCGGGCTTTGCAGAGAGCCGATGTCCCAAGCACCAAAGAGCCGTCTGGTCTGTCTCGCATAGACGGCAAGAGACCTGATGGGGCCACATTGATCCCCTGGGCAGCAGGCAAACATCTGGCCTGGGATGCTACGGTAGTCCACACCTGCGCGGCATCCTACTTCGCTCACACAGCGAATGTGGCGGGTGCTGCTGCGGAACAAGCCGCCGTACGTAAAACCGAAAAGTACGCGGGGCTACCATCATCACACATCTTTGTTCCCATTGCCCTGGAAACACTGGGTCCCATCAACTCTGCCGGGCTCAGTTTCATCCGCGAGGTTGGTCAGCGTCTCTCGGTCATTTCTGGTGAGCCGCGAGAAGCAACTTTTCTCTTCCAGCGCATTTCCATCTGTCTGCAGCGCTACAATGCCATCGCTTTTCGCGGTCCCTTTAATATTGTCGCGGAGGACGAGGCCTGATTTTCTTTACATTGAATAACAGCTCCTATCATAATTTTTTGAAATCCCGAGGGATCCTAGGTACCTCGGGTAAAAAAAAAGACAAAAATAATAATAATAATAATAAGCGCCCAAGATGGCGGCCTACTTGGCCCCTAAACAGGTGGGGGTGGGTGTGGCCGGTGGTTGCGAGGCGGCGGTGCACGCTACGAGACGTTTCGCTGATACCATGGACGATGACTCCATCCTAGTAAAGTTAGACTTTGCTAATGCATTTAACAGCATCTTTAGAGACCAAATGCTACTCTCGCTCTATGCAGTACTCCCGGAACTCGCACCATTTTGCTTTCTTTCATACTCTGAGCCATCGAATCTCAAATACGGTGCTTTCAGTCTCTTGTCGCAAGTCGGACCTCAGCAGGGCGACCCCCTGGGCCCTCTGCTTTTTTGCCTTCCTCTACAACCCATCCTTGTTGAAATGTCTTCGCCGCTCACTTTGGGTTTCCTTGATGATGTGACACTAGGAGGTAAGGCGCAGGTAGTGGCCGAGGACGTGAAACAACTGGAGCAAAAGTGCAGAGCACTCGGACTGCAGCTAAATCGATCGAAATGCGAGGCAATCTCGAGGTCACCAAACATAGCCAGGGAGCACCAACCGCTGAGTCTGTTCACGTGGGTCAGCCCAGAGAATGCATCTCTCCTGGGAGCGCCTCTCTCAACTTTGGAAGCGCTGGATGGAGCCTTGGGAGCCCGCATATCCGATTTAACGCGGGCGCTAGAGAAATTAGCAAATATCACAACGCATGACGCTATCATCTTATTGAGATGCTCGCTCAGTGCAACGAAATTGCTCCACATACTCCGCAGCTGCCCGTGTGAAGGCCACCCAGGACTGGTGCAGTATGATGCAGTCCTGCGATCCGGCCTTAGCAGGGTTCTCAATCTGCCCCTTTCAGACGACGCATGGCTACAAGCCTCACTTCCCATTAAGGTGGGTGGACTGGGTATCCGATCGGTGACATCGCTGGCACTTCCCGCCTTTCTGGCATCAGCCGCGAGCACCGACCTGCTCCAGTCCACCATGTTGGGAGAGGCAGCAGAGACCGATCCGCGTTGCATGGATCAACTAGCCATATGGCTTGCTGCAAGTGCAGAGCAACGCCCAGAAGGCATTCTCGCATACAGACAGTCCGCATGGGACAGGCCTCTGATCAACGCAGCCATCTCTGGCCTATATACCAGGCTCCATGACCAAAAAAATCAAGCACGCCTCAAGGCGGTGTCTGCCCCGCACGCTGGAGACTGGTTGCTGGCTCTCCCTATCACAAGCTGCGGACTCCGGCTGGATGACGAATCGGTCAGAGTGGCGACGGGTCTACGGCTGGGGGTCCCGCTTTGTGAGCCGCATGGGTGCCCTTGTGGAGCTCCGGTGTTCGCTGATGGCCACCACGGGCTTTCCTGCGGGCTGGGTCCGGGTCGTTTGCCTAGACATGCCTCGATGAATGATCTGATCTTCCGAGGCTTGATCCGAGCCGGTTATCCATCCACAAAGGAGCCGGTGGGCCTCGTGAGGACAGATGGAAAGAGACCAGATGGTCTCACACTAATCCCATGGCGCGTCGGGCGATGTCTCATCTGGGATGCGACCGTAACGGATACCTTGGCCGTTTCCTACCTTCCGGAAACCAGTCAAACGGCCGGCGCCGCGGCTGAGAGAGCGTCGAACCGCAAAATTGACAAATACCACGAACTATCCACGTCATACATTTTTGTCCCTTTGGCTTTCGAGACACTGGGTCCGATCAACAGCGAAGGATTATCATTCCTCTCGGACCTGGGACGAAAGCTAAGCATTGTAACGGGGGACCCCCCGGGAGACAACATTTTTGTTCCAACGAATCTCACTCATGATGCAACGCTATAATGCTGTGGCCTTTAGGGGCACTTTCGCCGACCAAGAAACAGAAGACGAGTAGGGCCGTTCCAGACTTTGATTTTATGTTAGGCGCTAGATAAGTCCCCGAGGGATCCTGTATACCTCGGGGCAAAAAAAAATAAATAAAAAATAAAATAATAATAATAATAATAATAATAATAATAAACGGTGCGTTAGAGAACATCACTGCACAGAGGGTTTGGGACAGACCGCTTATTGAGAAAGATCTAGCTGAGGTGTGGCGCTCGGCTACAGATCCGATTGCCAGGGCCAGATTGGGGGCAGTGACTTCCGATCATGCAGGAGATTGGATGGCTGTCTTTCCAATTGCCTCTTGCGGACTGTGCCTCAGTGATGAGGCTGTCCGAGTTGCGATAGGCCTACGCCTAGGTCTGGATCTGTGCGAGCCACACGCGTGTCAATGCGGTGAGACAACGGATCTGAGAGGATATCATGGTCTGGCCTGTAAGCTGTCTGGAGGGAGAAGTGGCAGGCACTTTTCAATGAATGACACCATCTGGAGGGCCCTCCAGCGAGCTGAAGTTCCGAGCACCAAAGAACCAGCAGGATTGTTCAGAACTGACGGAAAAAGACCAGATGGAGCGACGTTAATACCGTGGTCAAGAGGAAAATATATGACTTGGGATGCCACCAGTGTACACACGTGCGCAACGTCATATATACACCTCACATCCCTAACACCTGGAGCAGCAGCAGAGATGGCAGCATCGAAGAAGACTACAAAGTATGCAGAAATCCCCACCACACATGATTTTATTCCAGTGGCACTGGAAACTCTAGGCCCCATCAACGCTCAGGGTCGGGAGTTCTTGTCAGAACTTGGTCGGCGTCTGACCATGGTTTCTGGGGATCCGCAGGAGACGGCGCGCTTGTTTCAGCGCCTTTCAATTTGCACGCAGAAGTTCAATGCCGTTGCATTTCGAGGCACCTTTGCACAATTGACCGACGAGGATGACCGTTAACTCCAGAACAACAATGTTTTTATTATTGATTTTAAAGCCTGAGGGATCATTTATACCTCGGGCGCTAAAAAAAAAAAAATAATAATAATAATAATAATATTAATAATAATAATAATAATAATAATAATAATAATAATAATAATAATAATAATAATAATAAGTCCATAAGTCCCTGGGGGAATGAAGTACCTCAGGGCAAAAAAATAAAATAAAATAAAATAAAATAATAATAATAATGTAACGCCCGCCCCCGCGTACACTCCCGGAGTCGCCACTTCCGGTCCAGCGTGTGAGAGGGCCGCGTGCGGTTGCAGGTCGTAGTTCAGAGAAATAGAGGGAGGAAGGGAGGCGGTAGCTTCGGGGTTCGAATCCCGTCGGGTTCGGGATGGCCAGGTATCTCGACCTCTTAGCTCTCCGTATGAAACTGGGGCCTTACTGGCCAGTCTTTCACTCCGGCGTAGGATTCCGGGGTTAACCGGAAGTGAAAGGTCCTTAAGCCTAGCCCCCGAAGCTCTTCCCAGGCCGATGGCTGAGTGGTAAGGTCTATCCGCGGTGGTACCAAAGGGAAACATTGTTTCTGGGTTCGAACCTGCAACCGGCTTCGGAGATGCCCTGGGCGTCGTCTCTAATCGTTCTATACGCGCCACGACTTCCGTCAGCGCTTCCCTCACGTTAGAGTGTACCGCATAAATTTCCTCTCTAACATCAATTTTCACTGAGGAAATTGCCTCTTCAACATTGCTTTGTACGACGGAGATAGCCTCCTGGGTATCTCTGGCATTAGCCTGTATGGCATCTTGTGTGGACCTGGCATTTGCCAGCACATCAGTTTTCACTGAGGAAATGGCTTCTTCCACATTAGTCTGCATCGAAGTCATGGCTTCTTGGGAGGACTTAGAATTCGTTTGTATGGCCTCTAGTAAAATGCCTATTTCCAGCGCAGATGGTGGTCTGGAGGGCTGCGAGGGAGTTGATGCTCCGCTTCTATCCATGGCGCTATACAAGTTTTAGCTAAGTCGAATCCTACGCTAGCAAGAAGTAAATCCGAAGGTTTAATCAATGAATCTTATTATTATCAGAACCATTCAATAATTATTCGCAATGTTAATCAACAGCTTACAGTTTAAAGCAACTGATAATAATATGCAACACAATTCAAACAGACTTCAATCGGAGCAGACAAAATGAATCCCCAATTTTGCACTTAGATGCCAATCTTAATTTCTCTGCCCAAAAGATCAGTTTAGTTTTGTATTGAAAACCCCAGCAAAACTGTACCTTCTACTAGAGACACAGGACAAGGCCGACGTTATGCGAGGAAAGGCGCAGATGGAGCGTCGAATCCAGGACGTGCGTCGACGATAAGTGACTCAGAGGAATCCGCAACAATCGACGCTGACAGGACGGTAAGGCCGAGTTGACACGTCGAGAACAGGGAATCCACGAAAAGATATTTAAATAATAGATTGACGCCCATAGGCAAATTGCGCAGAAGATATCGACGACAGAAGAAATTCCGTAAAACCCGAGCGGTTTCGATCCAAACGACAGAAAGATCGAAAACCAGAACGAAAGACTTAACTCCTTTACGAAGATGCGAAACAGAACCACAGTGCTGACAATTCGCTCGTAACACAAAACCGCAATGCAATCGGCTCCTTGCCGTTTTAGAATTTCCGTACAGAATCCGTGAAGTAAATACGCGACAACGCAATAACTCAGACGACGAATCCAAGCTGACTTAAATAAACTATTATCTTTCTAAAATAATCAAACTCTGATTTTGTAACTTGCTCTCCAGAGCTACACGTCTATCCTCGTCGAAGTCCGTCGTGAATCTGCCTGCGGGATCAGCGTCCCCCTTATATAACCTTCCTAGAGGTGACGCTTGCGCATGCGCACAAGAAGACCGCCTCACGTGCTTCGCGTTGCCTCCCTGTCTCAGGTCACGTCGACACGGAGCGCACCGATTCAACCTTTCAGTTCAACACACGAAGGCCTTAATGGAAAACTACCAATGCGCAGTCAAACCGTGTGACAGCGATTGCAAATATCGACGTACACAGACCACACGCGGACATGTCCTTCTTTGTCTGTTTCTATGCATCAGCGACGTTTGCGTCGGTATCTCTGCCTGTACGCGCGATTGGATCGGTCGGTGACACTCTTCTGGCCGTCGCTCCATGCCCTCGCGTTTGTCCTTCTCTATCTGTTTCAATGTATCAGCGACTACTTCCTCTGCCTCGCTGCGTGTATGCGCGACTGCACGGTCGACGACTCAGTCTGCCTCCCCTCCTCCTTTGGCCGTCGCTGCATACGAGCCGCCAAAGGCCGATACCGTGAGAGAATCACACGAATACGGATCAATAAAACTAGCCACGGCAGCTGCAGCGACCTGCCTACGTCAGAGAACGCTCCAATTCGCGTCAAAATCGAAATCAACATTAAAATCTAGGTCACCAATATTATCTAGGTCACCGAATGCAGCTCAAAAATTAATAATATTATAATATATATATAATTGATGGACCCCGAAAATGCCATGCAGAATTCAAGAATATATAATATAATATTGCAACTAAAATTCCGTAGCGTCTAGTTATACGCAAACGCTACACTCTCACCGCCCAAGAGATTTATTTCAGACGATGTTTAAGTGGTAAAACAGCCTCTGAAATTGTAAAGTAAGGCTACAATTTATGTCTGTTCCGACTGTTACAGCAAAAGTTCAAACATTAAATGCATAAATCAACCAATATGCGACGCACAATCGTAACAGCGGCAGCACAAGCGTTGAGCAATAATCGGTTCACCCGATTCATAGTTTAGTCTAGAGTGTCAATAAAAGTTCTGAATTTATATAGCTCCATATGCGATTATATAGACTAGATCTATCACAAATTTCTTTCGTTCAGTGTTATGCAGAGAGAGATCTATGGCAAACCAAGACATAATTTACAGACAGCAGCTTAATCTTGACCCCAGAGGTCATGAATATTATTACCAGCCTATCCATAGGCTTTTAACGGCGTTTCATACACACTTAGTCTAGATCTCTTAGGCTTATGTGGTACATTCTGTGTCTACAGAAATAAGATTACCAAACATTTCGCCAAAACCTCTAAGTAACGTCAAATTACAATTCTATTCTCTCTTAATTTAACGGCCTTTAACACCATAGCCTATAATAGCACACAGCTAATGACTCACAGTTTTCACAGCTACATGTCTGCTAATTGTCAAGATTTACCACAGAAAGCTGCATAACGAAATATTATTTAATCTAGGCGCAGACCTGAGGTTAATATGACTTTTTATATTAGGCCTACTAGTATTTGACTTTCACCGTTCAAATATATAGTTTATTCAATTATTATAGGCCTATGGCAACCGATAAATGCAGAACTCAACGATAGGCAGCGAATAGGCCTGCTCTCATAAGCATTCTAATTATTAAATTGCGACTGCAAAGCATATACAGGTGCATTAACTTAAATAGGCCGCGTATTAATCTATGCCAATAATAGTGAATCATAGGCCCACATCCTTAGCGTGGCCTATTTCGGTCCTAGTAACATTAATTTTAATTAATAGGCTTCATTAGCCAATGCACAGAACACTTACGGTAAAAATAACATAGGCTACTGCGATAGCGTAAATATATATAATTATTATAGGCTATAAATATCATAGGCCTATGCAAGAAATTATACCAGGTCCATCACGATTTTTAAAATGCGGCTGCAAACTAAACATAAATCTATAGGGCACGTTAGTCTATCTTTAGTCCACCTGTAAAATAATCACATTCGGCTTAGCATGAATGTATGGTATCTAGGTCATTGTACGTCACAGCTGTCGCTGTCTTCTTATTTTCTGTCCATCCTCATTCGTATACACCAGCAGGCCACCCACATGACGTTACAAGCGCTGGGAAAGTCACAGGCGACGGTCCGCGGCTTCTCTTTGGACCTAGGCTAAGCGCGTCGCCTTCCCCCACCCCGTGTATACATCACATATCGGGGAAGATAAGGCACTAAATATCGTGTACATAGGTTCGCGTGCATCATAGGACGACATAAACAAATCAGAAAACGGGTCACTCATTGCACAGATTAAAACCTTACACAACAGATAAAGAAAAATAATAATAATAATAATACTAACCAGCTCAAATGCCTGCTGCAGAACTAATGCTAAATAATATTATAGGCCACCAGTTCTACAGTTAGTAATATAATAATAATATAAAACACTAGGCTAATGCTTCGTCCGCATTATTATTATTCGAAGCCGTGCATCTCATTAGGCCGAACTACAAAATTAATGTAAACATTGCACGGCGGAGTAATTAAACAGTGAGGTAATTTACCTACAGCAAGCCTATATTTAAATATTATTATCATCTATGTCTTAGATATTTTTATAACCGGTAGGCCTACAAAAAGAGAATATATATTTATAATCAACCTGAGCTAATACAATTTTTATGTAGGGCTCCGGCCGATCCGTTAATATAATATTATTATATCAGCTACACAAAATTATATATAGCCTATCCATTCCAGCTTATCTATGCTAATCCTTATTATTATTTCTGAACGAAAGATTTATAATTATATAGGCCTACGCACATTTTTGGCATGTAAAAATATTATTATTAAATCATGCATCTACATATTATAAAGGCCCCTCAACAATATAATAATCATCAACGCTACCTTAGGCTTATAGGCCTGCTCGCTGTAGATCTAATGTAAACTTAATAGGCTTATTATTCGCAAATGCAACAGTTAATCAATATTACCATTACATATTATTATCGTTTATTCCTTAAGTCTACAAGTTAATATTATAATGGCATATCCTCTAGGCCTATGTCTTAATATAATCAATGCAAGCTATATGTATATATCTATATCTATAAGAGAGGATGTATGTATGTATGTATGTATGTATGTATGTATGTATGTATGTATGTATGTATATATATATATTTGTCCAGAATGCACGCCCACAGTTTCGCAGCTATTGATCTGAAATTTTGCACCTAGACAGGGGTTCATCAAACTTAGCAAGTGCAGGGGTTGGCAAATTTCTAACACCATGGGGGCCAGGATGGGGGGAATTTTGTTGGGGGCGAAAAATTTTGTTTGCAGCTATTGATGCCAAATTTTGCATTTAGACTGAGGACCGTCAGGTCCTCCCAAAAAACCAGTTGGCGAATCTCTACCACCAGGGGGAAAATGGGGGGACCCCATAACTCTATTTTCCCTATTTTTACACCATCGCCATAGTTTCACAGCTATGCACCTGAAACGTTGCAGCTAGATAGGATGCCACCGGGACCACCTTGCCCCCCAACAACACACGCCTCGCTCGCCCCGCAGGGGCCGGGCGGGGCAGGGCGTTGTTTAGGGGGGGCGAAATTTTTAGGGGGGCAAAAATTTTTCAGCTATTGATGTCAAATTTTGCATTTTGACAGAGAACCGTCAGGTCCTCCCAAAAAACCAGTTGGCGAATCTCTACCACCAGGGGGAAAATGGGAGGGACCGCAAACTCCATTTCCCCTATTTTTACACCATCGCCATACTTTCGCAGCTATTCACCTGAAACGTTGTAGCTAGATAGGATGCCACCGGGACCACCTTGCCCCCAACAACACACACCTCGCTCGCCCCGCAGGGGCCGGGCGGGGCAGGGCGTTATTTAGGGGGGCGAAATTTTTAGGGGGCAAACATTTTTCAGCTATTGATATCAAATTTTGCATTTAGACAGAGGACCGTCAGGTCCTCCCAAAAAACGAGTTGGCGAATCTCTACCACCAAGGGGAAAATGGGGAGGACCACAAAACTCCATTTTCCCTATTTTTACACCATCACCATAGTTTCGCAGCTATTCACCTGAAACGTTGCAGCTAGATAGGATAGGATGCCACCGGGATCACCTTGCCCCCCCCCCCAACCAACACACACCTCGCTCGCCCCGGAGGGGCCTGGCGGGGCAGGGCGTTGTTTAGGGCGCGAAATTTTTTCAGCTATTGATGTTAAATTTTGCATTTAAACAGAGGACCGTCAGGTCCTTCCAGAAAACGAGTTGGCGAATCTCTGCCACCAGAGGGAGAATGGGTGGGGGGGCCCAAAACTCCATTTTTCACATTGTTTTTACCATCGCCATAGTTTCACAGCTATTCACCTGAAAAGTTGCAGCTAAATAGGGTGTCACTGGGACCACCTCGCCACCAACCAACACACCTCGCCACGCAGGGGCCGGGTGGAGCAGGGCGTTGTTTAGGGGGGCGAATTTTTTTGGGGAGGGTGAGGCATTTTTTTCCAGTTTTGCAGCTATTGATATGAAACTTTGCATGTATACAGAGGACCGTCAGATCCAGCCAGTGGAGGGGGCCATGGTGGGGCGTGAAACCCCAAACCGTTGCTATTTCCATTCCGTCGACACAGCTTCACGGCCATTTACATAAAATTCCCGGGCATCGCCGGGTATCCCAGCTAGTAATTATATATAGGACCTATAATTTTATCGCTGCTGTAGTAAGACATAAAGGGCCTCTAGAACATTTATCTAACGCCAATTTAAATCTTAATTAATGCACCTATCACCTATTATTATAGCCTACATCTGCTACGCTATGACCACAAAATCTTATGAATGAATCTGTTAATATTATTCTTAAACAAATTAATTAATCATACTACAGGTATATATATATGCAGCAACATAGGCCTAATGTAAATCTTGCCTCACAATATCTCAACATCAGCCTATCAGGAAAACAGGCCTATCATTATTATTACAATCACAACTAATTAAAATTGAGCAACCCTAGTCATTCTAATATATCTCAGGTCAGAAACTCATTCATATAGCGCTATACAATATGGACAGTCTGTATAACTGTCTACAACACAATACTAAAACTGTCCATCGGTGAAATATGCAATGCAATATAATTATTAATCTACACAATACAACACACAGTTCAGTCAACCTACAATGCACATTACAGTATTTACACCGTAACGCAACATGTAAAACCATTACATGTAAAAATAAATCATCTTCATCACAATCGAACTAAGACAATGTTACAGATGCTCCCTGCATTCAGTTAATCCCCGCAAATTAAGCGGTCGTTAATCACAGTACCGGGCCGGCATCTTAATGTTGCGGCGAGGTCTTGATATTTCCACAGGGACATCGGTAGTGTCCTCGGTTCCAGGAAACTCGATCGGCTCCTGAGGTTGATGGTCCGGTTCGGTCCACCCTGAGGGAGGTTCACCCCGATACGCCTTCAGTTTGTCGACGTACACCAGCAGCGCTTGTGATCTGGCCGATTTCTGGATCCGGTACAGGACCGGACTCACCTGTTCCAGGATCTTGTAAGGTCCAGAAAACCATTTTGCCCACTTGTCTTTGATGTGGACCCGCTTCCGAGGATAGTAGTACCATACCCACTGTCCCTTTGTAAATTCCGGCTTCCTTACTCGAAGATCATACCGGAAAGCCCGGCGAACAGCCTGCTTTTGCATGCATTCTCGCGCCAATTGGAACACATCTCGCATCTCATCCGTTCTTTTCTGTACGTAATCATCCACCGACAGCGGTTCATGGTTCTGGTTACAGTCTCCAAGTACCAGATCGATAGGGAGACATGTCTCGCGTCCGAGAAAAAGTTTGTTTGGTGTGAATCCCGTACTTTCATGCTGACTGGCCCGATACGCTCCCATGATCCAAGGTAGATGAACGTCCCAGTCTTTCTGGTTTTGAGAAACTACCTTGCCGAGCATGGAATTCAAGGTTCTATGTAGCCTCTCCACCATTCCATTCGTACTGGGTTTATAAGGAGACGTCCTAATCTTATCGATCTGCATCAGGCGACATAGATCTCGGAACAGGGCAGCCTCGAAGCAGGGACCTTGATCCGTTAGGAGCTGTTTTGGACAGCCGAACCTCGGAATCCACTGGTCCATCAGCATCCGGGCGACCGTCGCGGCCTCCTGGTTGCGAATAGGGTATGCTTCCGCCCAGCGACTGTAATGGTCGATCACCGTCATTATGTAGCGGTACCCTCGACTGCTCACTGGGTGTGGTCCGGTGATATCGACGCCGAGACATTCCATTGGTTCTCCGACGGCCATGTCCTGTAGTTGCCCTTGTCTGGGTGGCTTCCCTCGGATATATCGGGCGCAGTTGTCGCATCGCTTCAGTTGCTGGTACACTTGTTCTCCCCAGCCCGGCCAGTAGGCTCGCTGTCGGACTTGAGCCATGGTTCGCCGGACACCCAGGTGTCCGCCAGACATCCCTTCGTGTGCCAGTCGGATAATAGTTGGCCGTCGTCCAACTGGCGGTATTAACTGATCGCGAACAGGTTTGCCTTCAGAGTCCAGCCACGTACGGTGCAAGAGTCCATTTTTTACGACTACCTGGGGCCACTGATGGAGCAACCTTTTGGTCGAGGCACTGCAGCTCCGTATTTCATCTCCGGTGGGCATTTCGGTCGATTTCTCCTTCCATTGCAAAATCCGATTTAGATCCGGATCTTGTCGTTGCTCCTCCGCTATGACCGACGGGTCCCAATCTGCGATTTCCGATAAGACAGGATGAGCTGGTGGCTGTCGCTCCTGGATGACGTTGACCTGGATTGGCCTTCGAGATAGCGCATCAGCATTTTGATACGCCGCTCCAGACCGATGTTGTATATCGAATTCAAATTCCTCCATTACCGAGAGCCACCGTGCCTGTTGTCCAATGGGAAGAGGCGACCGTCGCAGCCATTGGAGCGCCGAGTGATCCGTTCGTAGGATAAACTTCCGTCCGAGGAGATACGGTCTGAACGCTTTAAGAAAGTTGATCACCGTCAGCAACTCTCTTCTCGTCACGTCGTAATTTTGCTCCGCTACTGAACACACTCTGCTTCCGTAACAGATAACCCGCTCCTGCGACTCTTGAATCTGGGAAAGTACCGCGCCGATGGACTCTCCTGATGCATCAGTATCCAATATGTACATTCCGGTGTCATTCGGAAGTGCGAGGATGGGAGATTCCGTTAGACAGTCCTTTAGCTTCTGGAACGCTTCCTCACACTGGTCGGACCAGGCAAACTTCAACCCTTTCTTAGTCAGTTGGTGGAGCGGCCGTGCGATGTGAGCGAAACCGGGTACGAATTTACGGTAGTAGGAGCATAATCCGAGATACGCTCTCACGTCCTTGACCTTGTTCGGAGTGGGCCATTCACGGACTGCTCGAATCTTTTCTGGATCAGTAGTGACCCCGTGCTCGCTAACCACGTGACCCAGGAACAAAACCTGCTTCCGTAACAGTTTACATTTCGATGGCTTCAGCTTCAGATTCACGGCTTCCAGACGAGACAGGACTTGTTTCAATCGATCCAGGTGGGTCTCCAGGTCACCAGCGAAGACGATGATGTCGTCGAGATAAATTAGGCAGATCTCGAAGTTTAATCCAGCCATAACTAGGTTCATCATGCGACCAAACGAGGCAGGCGAATTGCAGAGCCCGAACGGAAGTACTTTAAATTGGAAACTCCCGCGTCGGGTGACGAAAGCGGTCTTGTGGCGATCCTTCTCGTGGACGGCCAGTTGATGGTAACCGGCTCGGAGATCGAAGGTACTAAACCATTTAGCGTCCCCAAGAGAATCCAAGCTCTCACTGATCAGCGGAAGTGGGTACGCGTCCTTACGCGTCTTGGCATTCACCGCCCTGTAGTCCACGCAGAAGCGGGGGGTCCCGTCTCGCTTCTGGACCATGACCACATTACTTGCCCAAGGTGACAGTGAGGGTTCGATCAGCCCTTGTTCCAACATCGCGTGGACTTGTTCGTCTATTATAGGGAGCAGCGATAGTGGTTGTCGTCTCAGTGGTTGTCGCACAGGTGTTTCATTGCCGGTGTCGATCTCATGCTGTAGGATGTCCGTGAAGCCTAGATCCCATTCGCCGAGAGAGAAGGCCGCCCGATGATTCAACAGTAACTCACGAAGCCGACGCTGCATCTCTGATGGAACATCGTCGGCGATTTCCGACCACAACGGGCCCAACACAGTCTCTACGTTCTCTGCATCGGAATAGTTACTGACTTCAGCGATCACGGCGCAGGTGGCGGCGGTGTCATCGTTCTGGTCGACCTCAGTCACTGTCACTTCCTCCAGCATACATTGAACTCCTTTCGGCAATTTAATCACTTTGTCGGTCGGGTTCAACACTCTTATGGTAAGGTCGATCGCTCTTCCCGGCAGAAGTGTTCCGGCTATGATGAGTCCTGAGGTCAGTACATGCGGTGGCGTGGCCCATTGCGCTTTCATCGGAGATAGGTCCGGAAGTATGGCGTATGCCTCCACATCCATCTCCGACAACGCTGGAATGTCCACATTCTGAGCGGCGGCAATTTTCCGACAGATTCCCATCCGATCCCGGTTGACAAGTGGAAAGGTGCTCCCTGGAAATTTTATTGTTTTCTTTTTGAGGCATATTTTAGCCTGTCGCTCCATCAACCAACCGAGCCCTAAAATCAGTTCGCTGACTTGAGCCGTTACTAAACAGGGTACTTCGAACTGTTTGTCCCCCGCTTGGCACTGTAGTATGGTTTCGCCCAGTATCCGGATGTCTGTCCCATTCGCTGCCTTCAACAACTGCGTGGACGGCGATATGTCTTTCCGTCTGACGAGAGACGCAGGAACCAGCGACATCTCGCTCCCTGTATCCACCAGCGCCATTACGTCCTTGCCGTTGACTTTCAGAGCCCAGTAAGCATTAGAGCTACCTTGCACGTGATAGACATTCGCTGGTTCGTTCGGAGCGTCATTCGTTTCCGCCTCCCTTGTTCGTCGAATTGGGCAGTTACGTGCCAGATGGTCCGTGGCGGAGCATTCGTAGCATCTCCGCGCTGGCCGTCCAGCTTCCGGTTCTGTTTCCCTCTGCGGTCGACTTCTACAGGCCGAACTTAGATGGCCGAGCCGATGACACAGATAACACCGTGGGCTTTCCCGCCCGTTATTTCCGTTGGTGTTCGACCAGTTGTTTCTGGCGGACTCGTTCTGACCTCTCCACGACCCGCGGTTATTGTCTCTACTTGGAACTGCCGGCGTCGGTTGACTCTTTTCCACCTGCTCCAGTCGTCGTAATATATCCTTCATTGATATAGTATCCTCTTCTTTAACAGCGTTGACGCGTCCATGCCGTCGTTCGTGCTGCTCGTGACCACCGACTTCCGCTTTCTGATAGCTATCCAGTCGCATGGCCGCCTTGTAGGCTTCGTCGAGAGACTTCGGTTCTCTCTCACGGATCTTCAGAGCGAGATTTCGGTCGCTCAAGGCATCCACGAATGCCCGAATAGCAATGGCTTCACTATGGGCGGTTGACACACCAGGATATCCACGAGAAGCCAAGATGCGGATATCGTCGACCAAAACTCCCAGGTCTTCGTCGGCTTTCTGTTTCCGGGTACTGAGTTGCGTTTGAAACAGGGCCTGCTGCTCAGCGGTACCGTACCGTTCCCGGAGTCGTCGAACCAAAGCCGTCCAAGTATCCACGTTCGACTCGCTCAGCAAATGGGTCGCCGGTTCGACTAAGGAGACGACCAGTTGATTAAATTTCTCTTCGTCCGACCAGTCATTATTCTTTGCGCATACGGTGAATTTGCGCAAAAAGACTTCCACGTCCGTCCTTCCACTGTAAGATCCAAGTTTCGTCCATTGCTTCGGTTTAGGAGGCGAAGTGGACGACGGTTTGACCTCGGCCGCTTTCACGGTGGTAGACGCGGTCGTTTCCGGTTCCTTGTTTGTTCCAACAGTGCCACTCGTCGGAAGTTCCCAGTTGCCGGTTGTCTGTGTCGCAACTGATGTCATGGGAATAGTTTTGGCAGGCCCGACGGAAGCGTTGACAGGCGCCAGCACTTTCGTTTCACCAACCGTAGACATCGTCGCTTTGTCGTCTCCAGTTGTTTCGCTTTTACCCAGAAACGTCGGTTTCAGAAGCGCTTGACGAGGCAGTTCGACGTCACGACTAAATCCGAAATTCTGAGCGCCGAGACACGAGCTCATCCTGGCCGACTCAACGACGGTTGGCCACCGAGGAAAGGCGACGTCGCTGGGACGAGGTGGGTCGAGACAGCGAAGCGGGTCGAGCCAAACCCGGTTGTAGATGCTGTTGTGGAGCGTGTTCGGAGCGTAGTTCGGAGCGTAGTTCGGAGCATAGTTCGGAGCGTAGTTCGGAGCAGCCATCCATGACACGTATGGATTCTCACGGTGTGCGCTCGGTTGCATCCAGTCGACCGCCGTAGTTGCCACTGGACCGGGTCGAGGGTCGGGTCGAAGGCCGGGTCGAGCGTAATTTCGACCAACCATGGTCGAAGTAACCAGCGCATCGTAGTTGGGCCCGGAGTGATAGATCGGCATTCCCGACGTGGATTGGAAAGCGTCGACCCGATTTGACGTCACTTCCGTTCTTGGCTGACCCGCGTGCACGAACGATTCATGCATTCTCCGTTGCGGATCAGGTCGAGGATAATCCACGTGAGAGGGCGAAGAAGAGGCCAAAGGAACTGGGTTGACCTTATCACCCCCCTCCCGCAATTTATGATCAATCGGTTTATTTATTTCAAAATTTCTAAACTCCGATTGCTGTGCTGCTTGCATTCGTTTATCAATTATTTTCACAGTTTTAGGTCTAAATTCCATTATTTTGCTAACTTCAATGTCTATGCTACCATCATCAGACATAATCTCAACATTATCAACAAATTCCCTTTCCTTCCTTCTTTCAAAAGATAATGCAGTTTCTCTTCTTCCGACATTTTCCGTTTCCTCCTCCTCGTCCAAATCTCTAGAACTAAATCGACCCCACTGACTGGGACCAATTGTAACGCCCGCCCCCGCGTACACTCCCGGAGTCGCCACTTCCGGTCCAGCGTGTGAGAGGGCCGCGTGCGGTTGCAGGTCGTAGTTCAGAGAAATAGAGGGAGGAAGGGAGGCGGTAGCTTCGGGGTTCGAATCCCGTCGGGTTCGGGATGGCCAGGTATCTCGACCTCTTAGCTCTCCGTATGAAACTGGGGCCTTACTGGCCAGTCTTTCACTCCGGCGTAGGATTCCGGGGTTAACCGGAAGTGAAAGGTCCTTAAGCCTAGCCCCCGAAGCTCTTCCCAGGCCGATGGCTGAGTGGTAAGGTCTATCCGCGGTGGTACCAAAAGGAAACATTGTTTCTGGGTTCGAACCTGCAACCGGCTTCGGAGATGCCCTGGGCGTCGTCTCTAATCGTTCTATACGCGCCACGACTTCCGTCAGCGCTTCCCTCACGTTAGAGTGTACCGCATAAATTTCCTCTCTAACATCAATTTTCACTGAGGAAATTGCCTCTTCAACATTGCTTTGTACGACGGAGATAGCCTCCTGGGTATCTCTGGCATTAGCCTGTATGGCATCTTGTGTGGACCTGGCATTTGCCAGCACATCAGTTTTCACTGAGGAAATGGCTTCTTCCACATTAGTCTGCATCGAAGTCATGGCTTCTTGGGAGGACTTAGAATTCGTTTGTATGGCCTCTAGTAAAATGCCTATTTCCAGCGCAGATGGTGGTCTGGAGGGCTGCGAGGGAGTTGATGCTCCGCTTCTATCCATGGCGCTATACAAGTTTTAGCTAAGTCGAATCCTACGCTAGCAAGAAGTAAATCCGAAGGTTTAATCAATGAATCTTATTATTATCAGAACCATTCAATAATTATTCGCAATGTTAATCAACAGCTTACAGTTTAAAGCAACTGATAATAATATGCAACACAATTCAAACAGACTTCAATCGGAGCAGACAAAATGAATCCCCAATTTTGCACTTAGATGCCAATCTTAATTTCTCTGCCCAAAAGATCAGTTTAGTTTTGTATTGAAAACCCCAGCAAAACTGTACCTTCTACTAGAGACACAGGACAAGGCCGACGTTATGCGAGGAAAGGCGCAGATGGAGCGTCGAATCCAGGACGTGCGTCGACGATAAGTGACTCAGAGGAATCCGCAACAATCGACGCTGACAGGACGGTAAGGCCGAGTTGACACGTCGAGAACAGGGAATCCACGAAAAGATATTTAAATAATAGATTGACGCCCATAGGCAAATTGCGCAGAAGATATCGACGACAGAAGAAATTCCGTAAAACCCGAGCGGTTTCGATCCAAACGACAGAAAGATCGAAAACCAGAACGAAAGACTTAACTCCTTTACGAAGATGCGAAACAGAACCACAGTGCTGACAATTCGCTCGTAACACAAAACCGCAATGCAATCGGCTCCTTGCCGTTTTAGAATTTCCGTACAGAATCCGTGAAGTAAATACGCGACAACGCAATAACTCAGACGACGAATCCAAGCTGACTTAAATAAACTATTATCTTTCTAAAATAATCAAACTCTGATTTTGTAACTTGCTCTCCAGAGCTACACGTCTATCCTCGTCGAAGTCCGTCGTGAATCTGCCTGCGGGATCAGCGTCCCCCTTATATAACCTTCCTAGAGGTGACGCTTGCGCATGCGCACAAGAAGACCGCCTCACGTGCTTCGCGTTGCCTCCCTGTCTCAGGTCACGTCGACACGGAGCGCACCGATTCAACCTTTCAGTTCAACACACGAAGGCCTTAATGGAAAACTACCAATGCGCAGTCAAACCGTGTGACAGCGATTGCAAATATCGACGTACACAGACCACACGCGGACATGTCCTTCTTTGTCTGTTTCTATGCATCAGCGACGTTTGCGTCGGTATCTCTGCCTGTACGCGCGATTGGATCGGTCGGTGACACTCTTCTGGCCGTCGCTCCATGCCCTCGCGTTTGTCCTTCTCTATCTGTTTCAATGTATCAGCGACTACTTCCTCTGCCTCGCTGCGTGTATGCGCGACTGCACGGTCGACGACTCAGTCTGCCTCCCCTCCTCCTTTGGCCGTCGCTGCATACGAGCCGCCAAAGGCCGATACCGTGAGAGAATCACACGAATACGGATCAATAAAACTAGCCACGGCAGCTGCAGCGACCTGCCTACGTCAGAGAACGCTCCAATTCGCGTCAAAATCGAAATCAACATTAAAATCTAGGTCACCAATATTATCTAGGTCACCGAATGCAGCTCAAAAATTAATAATATTATAATATATATATAATTGATGGACCCCGAAAATGCCATGCAGAATTCAAGAATATATAATATAATATTGCAACTAAAATTCCGTAGCGTCTAGTTATACGCAAACGCTACAATAATCGTGTAATAATAAACTTAATAGTAATAGCAATTATAGCCGGTGCAGCAGCGGAAAGAACAGCTGAAAACGAGAAAAATGTAAACACGACGTTGCTATTTCACAGTGGCACCATTATTATCATGCGGTTGCAGTTGCAATGGAAACCAGAGGCTTCTCTGGTGGTATACTCGTGACTCTGGGGTTTGTACAAGAGCTACAGGAAGCAGAATTTCCACTATTATAGTAGTAGGCCTAGTAGTTTTAATAGAAAGTAACACGTATACATAAGACTTCTTTATTATAGAATGAAAGAAGTCTTGTACTTTCGTTTCCATCTCATAATATTGTAAACGATTCTTAGGTGACCGTGGTTTAACCCTCTCGCCCCGTAAGGCCGATATTTCGGCTTGACCGTCTTTATCTTATCCCCGTAAGGCCGATATTTCGGCATTGCGTCTATACGTCATCCCCGCATAACGGCTATGGTAATTAGGTATGTTTATTTCAATCCAGCATTGACTCAGGCAGGAAGTGACGTACTTTTAGTCTAATTACGTCACTTGAAGGTCAATTTCAAATGAGTTTTATGCAGTGGAGTAGCATAAATAAACACGACCACAGCCGTTGAAAATGTTGAAAGGCAAAGTATTATATCTAGCAGTTCGAATGAAACATCTGTTGCGAAGAAAGCATTTAGTAGAAAACCGTATAGGCTACCCTTGGACAGGTATACAGTAAGAATTACAGCCAGTGATAACAGTGGATATGAATCTGTTGAATCGGAAAGTGATGAGGACGTCACTACAACAAGCATTATTTGGTACAATCTTGTGCATTCGCGATGGTGGCATAGCCTATAATTATTGGGTGGTAAAGTGCAATTCTGGCACTAAATATACAGTAAAGTGCAATATATAGTGCTAAAATATTAGCTAGCTATCATAAACCTTTAATTATATATCATACTTCCTATCAAATACAGTGAAATGTCAGTTTATATGCATTCCGAAGTTAGTGATTTTTGCCAGGGAGCTCAGGGTTATAGGCGTTTTCGCGTGGGGCGTTAGAGTTATCTCACTTTTGCTGTGAGAGCTCAGGGGCGATAGGGTTAGCAGAAAATTAATGCTGCAGAGATCTCAACTCATAATATCATCATGAATTATTTCTATCTAACCGTCACTTGCATTGTTGTTTCGTGACAACCTCAATCTTCTGTCAAGTCTAATAGATGCAACGCAGTCTAACAAAGAAAAGGAAGAAATCGAAGACCCACATAATTATCCATTGTTTCTAATAATATTATTGGAAGACCAGATAATATAGTGTCGTCGTCGTCATCATCGTCATCATCGTCGTCGTCGTCGTCGTCATCGTCGTTGTCGTCTGCTGATTAATTAGTTCAACGACGGTGACCTGGGAGTGAGAGGTCTGGCGTCGGGGTCGGATGGTCTCTCTGCGCCTGCGAGGCTGTTAGTCGTCAGACTGGACGACGCGATGTTGCGGTTCTGGACCATGAGATCAGCGATGATTCGACAGATCGTGTCCGGTGTGTTGAGTGGAAAGAGGTAGATCTCGTTGTCAAGTGAACTGATCGACTTGTACAAACGATCGCTGGAACGTGGAATGTAGTCCTTCGGCTTTCCAGGCAGATAGTTTTCTAAGTAGTTCACTCCTATATCGGTGAACATCAACGGCTGCTGGAAGCTGTTGCGTTTGGCGGATGGAGACGGAGGAGGAGGAGGAGGAGGAGGAGGAGGAGGAAGAGTCTGAGACAGGAGGTTCGTCTTCGCCAGGGTCGTTCCTTCCGTGCGTACGACAAACGCATCGGCGCGTGACGAACTGTTGTCTATGAAACGGCTGAGTGCCTTCAGAAGAATCTCCTTCGAGTCGTGTGGATTGCGAACAATGTTCTCCAGATAGATCAAGTCCATGGCGTACTTGTCCATGTCGATGTTCGACGAATCAGTTTCGTCGAACTCGAAGACGAGCACTGTGCCGATCGTTCTGAGGGGCCGGAAGTTGAGTTCGCAGAGCAGTTGATGGACCCTGTGCCAGATGTCACTCGTCAGACCACCTGTGACGTCAACAGTGACGAGAGTATCATTTGCGGTGAAGTATGGGATGAGGTACTTGCAGATCTCATCGTACTGACCAGCTCTCTTCTGCAGCTTCGACGTATCCGCCTCGTCTCCCCTGCCACCTGTCTCCTGCATCCCACCTCCGCCACTCTCACTGTTGATCGCCAGGTATGGGTCCTTGAGGGCTAGAAGGCGGTCCGACGGAACAGCGAGGTTGAGAGCGAACGAAATAGGGTACTTGACGTTGAATTCGGTCAACGCTGGTCGACATTCCTCCGTCAAGTACTTGGCCTTCATCATGTACTTGAGGTTTGGAATGAGGTCGATCAGATAGATGGCGTTCAGGTCTTCCTGCATTCGGTTGGAGATGACCTCAGTGATCCATTTCATTGTGTAATCACTGTCGTGAGTCTCGATCATTGTCTTCACCTCGCGACTGTTCTCGAACTTCTTCACGGTCGATGGTCGCTGCCTTAACATCTCCGCCTGAATTATATCGCCGATGCTGATGTGCTGGAAGCCAAAGCAGCTCGTTATGTTCTCGATGATGGCGCCCTTGCGGGACCCAGGGCCCCCGAAGATGAAGATCGTCACTGGGCGACTGTTGATGTGGCGGACCTGACCTCCGATGCGAACACTCACGCGTCTCCTTCGCTCGAATTTCACCATCTTCCGATTCCTTTTGCCAAAGATGCAACCCATCGCTGCTGCTGCTGCTGCTGCTGCTGCTGCTGCTGCTGCGTGCAGAGGATCGGAAATCTACTCGACCATATTATGATCCTCAAATCTACTCGATCCTCCTCTGACCTCTGAACATATTATACTGAACCAAACAACGTGGAGTGAGAAAGAGTCTCGATTTTTCAAATAATTTCAACGCGTGTAATAGTTCAACATTTTCTCTCTTTGGTTGCCGTTCAACGCAACGAAAGTAGAAATCAAACGTCGATCAATAATTATACTAATGATCTAAAGTCATCGATTATCGTTAAATCCACAAGAATCGATCAGTCTAAATCATTCTATCAATAGATCAGATCAGCTTGATATTATGTTATTATGATACACACGTGTATCCCTTTGCTGCTCATCCATCGATGATCACTAAACAACTGATTACAAAACACGCAAGCCATTATATTGAAAGCTATGAAGCTACGTTGCCATAACAACCATCTGTTTGTTTGTTTACTGCACGTAGCCTACTATTTAAATTGTATATGAGAATTTATAATAAAACGTCGCTTGCAGTATTAGCTTTTTAGAGGCGCTCTCGGCGTGAGAGCCATAGGCGTACGGGAGATTTCAGCAGTGGGGAGGCAAGGATTGAACTTCTGCCCGAAAAATATATCCGTCAAACCGTAACAAAGGTTGACCACCTTTTTTGTTTTGAAAAACCGGACTTGCCCGAAAGTTGATGACCTTTTTTTTAGTCATTCGGTCTGTCTTTGCCCGAAAAACCAACCAGACTTGCCCGAAAGTGGGGAGGGGGCAATTGCCCCCTGCACCCCCGCCTCGTACGCCTATGGTGACAGCCCAGAGGAAATAAGAAAGACTTCAAGCAGCAAAGGACTGATGACCCCCCCTCCCAAAAAAAATAATGTCTACTACGGATAATGGGAGGGGACTCAGGGGAGTCGTTCCACACAGAAGGGCCTACAATGGCAATGACGCAGTGTTTGACTCTAGCGTATATACAATGTATTGTATAGGGTAGTTCTTCCCCGGGAAACTAGGAGATCAAGCTGATCAGCAGACTGGAGAGGACGGGAAGAGACTGCGGAGAGGGGTTTGTGCATCAAGTCACAAAGTTCTTTAGTTTTATAGTTTTTTAGTTGTCCTCTTCCTCCATTTTCTCCCACATCCTACTTCCGTTCCCTCCTCTTCTCTTCGTCGCCCTTCCTCCTCTTCCTCCTCGTCCTACTCCTCGTGCTCGTTCCCCTTCTTCGCTTCTCTCCTCAAAAACCATCCTTCACTCCCTGCGACCAATCATCCTCAGATGGTGTGAATACAAAACGGAAGCAGTTAAATACGTCGTGACGGTGTCACGACAACTCGTCCAACGACAACTCGTCCAACGACAATTCGTCCACCGACAACTGGTCCACTGAAATAAAAGCCGGATTAACGAGAAAGCGCTTGAGAAATGGAAGCTGGATGAAAGTTCTTTATTTACGAAATAGGAGCTGGGTTTATGAAAAAGTCTAATGGATTTCTTGCTTAGGCTAAATAGAAGCTGAATTGACGATTTTCATCATGTGTCTCAACATGCATCCAGCTTCTACATGTATTTCATATAGAAAAAAAACTTGATCCATCTTCCATTTCTTAAGCGTTTTTCATGCATCCAGCATCTATTTCACCTGTAAAAACCTTCATCCAGCTTCCATTTCTCAAGCGTTTTCTCATTAATCCGGCTTCTATTTCGGTGGACGAGTTGTCGGTGGACCAGTTGTCGGTGGACCAGTTGTCGTGGAACCATTTTAATTATCTAATTTTATATAGCACTCCTTCAAGCTTGTCTATTCAGGAGCGCTTCCAGTCCAGCCACGCGGTCGAATCGGACAGTCTTAAGAACAGTGAGAAATAGGCAACTGACGAAGAATAACAGGGAGCTCATTTTAGGTCGCAGGGCCAGACACGGAGAAATCGTGGCGCTGCTTGATTGCAGTCCCTGAACGGGGGGGGGCAATTAATGAGTTCAGCTTGTGCATCTAAGGCTTCTGAGCGGAGAGAGTAGCATAATGCGACGCTGGACGTGCGTGGCGGAGCAGCAGAGCTTCTGCAAGTAGGCCTATCGTGGGCTAAACCCTCAAATTAGCGACGGACTAAAACATGTTGAGACACCGCAACCAATTACAGTGTAAATTCATGCAATCGAATTAGATTAAAGTGCTTGTTATCTAAGAATGCTTGCTATCGTCTGTTTTGTTGCTTTAAAGTATAGGCATAAATATTTTATCTCGGTAAAATCATGATCTTACTTACTTAATTAATTGGATCATTTCTTCGTAGTTTATGGCTACAAATAGCAACACTTGATTTTCGACGACGCTGGGAAATTATCTGATCGTTGGTCCAGTAAAATAATTTTTCGGTAAATGGAACGATGTAAAACATATTAATAACACTCGATATATACGTTTTAAAATTATAATATCAAGTAAGAACTGCCTGCCGAAATGCGCTTATCTGTTGGTTTTTTATTTGCAGTTTTAGACAGAATTTAGAATGATAAACTTGGCACCAATAAAGAAAATTCTTATCTTATCGCTGAAATGAATTGACATGCGCACGCGATAAATTGCCACAGCGCAATTTTATGAACACAATCAATTTACACACAGAAACGCTACTTTTAAAGGATTTCTCGGTTTGCCTTATTGCGTCGTTTTCTGCCAGGTTAATGTAATATTTTATATTTCGGTTTGTTCGTTTGCTTAAGTTGTACACAACGCTAACGGTTGTTGATTGTGCAAACTTTAACATTTATACAAGGATTTTAAGTATTTCAGAAGACGCTGGGGTAAACGAGTACATCGACTCGGTCGATGAAGTTACCAATATAGATGCCGGTTAAACCGTAGTTTACGTTGTTTAATTATTTGGCCAAAAAGTGACGTTGTTAAATTATTTGCATGTGTATAAATGATATACAAGTAATTTCTGGATCGCCAGGTTCAATCCAGCTTCCATTTCAACTATAAATATGCCTTTATCCAGCTTCCATTTCAGGTATAAAATGCCTTTATCCAGGTTCTACTTCGCAAGCGTTTTTCATCAATCCAGCTTCATTTTCAGCAGAATGACTACACTAACCCTAAAACTAACCCTAACCGACCCTCACGACGCCTAACCTGAGCCCTAACCGACCCTCATGCGTAAAATCCCGCTTCTATTTCGTCACTAAATATTTGTCATCGAATGTAAGAAATTGGTTGTCGGATAAAAAAGTACCGTTTTTTCGTCAATCCAGCTTCCATCTTCTCGCGTTTTCGGTTTATATTGCTACTTCCGGTTGCGAATGTTCAGAAATTGGAATAGCGCGTTTTATGGCGCGTTACATTAATGATTTTAGGCGTTTATTAATTAAACAACGTAAAATACGGGATATCGATAATGAAAATAATTAAACAACGTAAACTACGGTTTAACCTAGATGCCACAGATTAGGCAAAAAAAAGCGCTGAACTACATCCTTAGCAGCATGACATTTCCGTGAAAGTAAGTGAGTGAGTTAGTGTCCACAAACATGGTTAGTTGAAATACGGAGAATAGCGCTAGATGCATAGCATAGAAGCATGTCTCAGTGTAGTAATATTTCTGCACAAATACGGTTGTCAAGAACACTCACTCACCTTCGTGGAAATGCCAGACTTGTAGGTATATAGCTGAGGACGTTCTATGTTGTCACATGTTGTTTAACAGCTGCATATCATCGTCCGAGCTGATGTACTCCTTTACCATTTTAAGAACCATTTACAAACCGGTTACAAGATAAAAGAAAAATGACTAGTTTGCACAATAAACTTATTATAGTAACAACATATGCATTTAATGTTTAGATGTTTTCGTATTATTTTAAAGTGTAGGTGTTTGCAAAACAATTAACTGCATGTTAGCGATTCTTGGCATCAAAATCTGTTGTCATTTGTTACTGTTATATTTCTATATCCTGACTGCACTCGACCTTCTTCATGGCTGACTTAAACAGTTTGTCGTTATTCAGATCCAAACTTAGATCTCATCTTTGCTGCCATATCTCACTTCCTCATCTCCCTTACCTCCTGGATATTGACCTGACCTGAATCTCTTCGATTATATATTGATGTGGAGTTGAGTGTCATTTAATGTGGCTATCTATTGATGTCTGGTCTTTTGTGATGACATTTATCTGCACGTATCGATGTGTCTGGTGTGCATTTCAGAAAGATGGTAACAGTTCCCGTTAAAGTGACGTTTAATTTTGACGAGGAGGATCCGGCCGAGAGGAAGAAGAAGAAGACGAGCAGCGATGAGTCGTCGACCTCTGACGACGAAGACTCGACTGACGATCGAATGCCGGATCTCGAAGGAGAAGACAGAAAACGAACGCCAGGATTCTCAGACGAACCTCAGGTCTCTCTGTCTCTGTCTCTCTCTCTGTCTCTGTCTCTCTCTGTCTCTCTCTGTCTCTCTCTCTCTCTCTCTCTCGGGTTTAGACACTTATATAGCGCTTTTTTACATGAATGCATTTAAGATGCAATGTCAATGAAGGTCATCTGGCTTAAAGTGTCAGTGATGTTGAGTGATTGATTAGCTGTGTTCTTTGAGATTTGAAATCAGGAGATGAAAGAGGGGTAGGTTGTTCTGGACGAATGTTCACTTAGGAAGGTCTTCTGTTTGACGTTATTATTATTGCAAGTCAATTTGTAAGGCGTAAATTTTATTAAATGCACCACAAATGAGCTTAAGAAGAGCTCTGGTAATAAGTTGACATAGAGAGATCTAGATGTGTTTTCTACATATTTCGAAAGCCTTAAAAGTGATGAAGACTGACAAAGGTTTGTGAAGAGATTGATCAAAGTGAGGACATTTATTTTGCCATCAGACATGTTTTATTTTTATGTGACTGTCTGGTGATTGCGACTGTATATCGGGACAACATTACGGTGTTGAGGACATACGTCTCTGAACAGTGATTCTGTTGAACTTCACAAGATCCTATTTTGTCCCTGTCCTCTCAATTAATTGATCTGCATGATTTACAAATTAGTATCGACTTCTTTAATTCGTATCAAATGCCTGCTGAAGTTTTAAGCATCAGCGCAACAGTTATTTGTTTCTTCAACTTGACAGATTTATCTTTTTGTGATTTATGTCAACAGACACAAAAAGAGCATAATTGGGAAATATTGCTACGTTAGGCCAAAAAAAAAATATGTTGTGTTTCCGGTAACAGAGCTAAAAAAAATTGGGTAGGTAGGTCGGAAAATATTTTTATTTTGTAAAATATTTTTATGCAGTGACTATCCGAAAAAGTATACCCCACTAGTCTTTTTTGCACGCTGAAACAAAGTACGTGTTCTAAGCAAGTATAAACTGCCTATTTCCCGACTGTCTGCACCTAAAACTGCTCTAAAAACAGTCCTATTAAATTCATTTTGTTGACGTATCTTATGTTATGTCAGTACAAATGTGAAAAAAAAATTGAAATTTGTTTTTAAAAAATTTGGGGAAAAAAATTTTTTTTAGAAAAAAAAATTTTTTTTAATAAAATTTTTTTGCAAAAATATTTGGGTCGCGGCCCTAAAAATGGGTCGGTCGCGTTACCGGAAACACAACAATTTTTTTTTACGCCTTAGAAAATGAACGAAGCTGTCTGTCTGTGGCATTTGTCTGACATGTTGAATCACGATCGAGTGTTTGTGTTTGGTGATCTTCTTTCAGATGTTGAATGACGATCGAGTGTTTAAGTTTGGTGATCTTCTTTCAGATGTTGAATGACGATCGAGTGTTTTAAGTTTGTTGATCTTCTTTCAGATGTTGAATCACGATCGAGTGTTTTAAGTTTGGTGATCTTCTTTCAGATGTTGAATGACGATCGAGTGTTTAAGTTTGGTGATCTTCTTTCAGATGTTGAATGACGATCGAGTGTTTTAAGTTTGTTGATCTTCTTTCAGATGTTGAATCACGATCGAGTGTTTAAGTTTGGTGATCTTCTTTCAGATGTTGAATGACGATCGAGTGTTTAAGTTTGGTGATCTTCTTTCAGATGTTGAATGACGATCGAGTGTTTAAGTTTGTTGATCTTCTTTCAGATGTTGAATCACGATCGAGTGTTTAAGTTTGGTGATCTTCTTTCAGATGTTGAATGACGATCGAGTGTTTAAGTTTGTTGATCTTCTTTCAGATGTTGAATCACGATCGAGTGTTTAAGTTTGGTGATCTTCTTTCAGATGTTGAATCACGATCGAGTGTTTAAGTTTGTTGATCTTCTTTCAGATGTTGAATCACGATCGAGTGTTTAAGTTTGTTGATCTTCTTTCAGATGTTGAATCACGATCGAGTGTTTAAGTTTGTTGATCTTCTTTCAGATGTTGAATGACGATCGAGTGTTTTAAGTTTGGTGATCTTCTTTCAGATGTTGAATCACGATCGAGTGTTTTAAGTTTGGTGATCTTCTTTCAGATGTTGAATCACGATCGAGTGTTTAAGTTTGTTGATCTTCTTTCAGATGTCGATGCAGCCGCAGTTGCACGATGGCTTCAGCAAACAGAAGCAAAGCCGAAGCGAAAAGAAAGCTCGAAAAGCTTTGGCAAAACTCGGTTTGTATAGCAGCCATCGAATTTGATGATGGTTCATGATTCCCTCGTTAATTGTAACTTATCTGTGATTGGTTTGTTAAGCATGTGTTCAGTGGTGTGTTGGTTGTTTGCATGAAAGACTGTTGTTCAAATGGTTTGAAGTTCAAATCATTACTCTCTCACAGAGCTGAACATTTAAGTTTGCTTTGAATGGTTTGGTGGTGGTGGTGATTATGATGATGATGATGATGACACTGATAATGAAGATGATTGGTAATTTCTAATGATTTATATTTTCTTTTAAAAAACTAAATATTTCATTTTAATGATCCAGAACTTTCAGCAGAGCGTAGCAGATAATTATAATTATGTTGATGATTGTAATTTACTGATTGTTTAGGTTTGAAATTGGTTCCCGGAATAAAACGGGTGGCGATCAAAAAGTCAAAGAACATCCTTTTCATAATAGCACAACCTGAAGTCTACAAGAGTTCGTCATCAGACACTTATGTTGTTCTCGGAGAAGTGAAGGTCTGACATTGCGACTTTCATTGCGACTTTCATTGCGACTTTCATTGCTTTTGCTAAGAAAACGAGTTCTATGTTGGAACGTTGAATCCAATGATTTATAACTTTATATCTATAGCACTTTTATTGCTAGCATTACAACAAATTAGGAAACATCTCAAAAGCTAGTGTTTCTCAGTGGCTTTTAAGAATTCAGATACATATATCTAACAGCTCTTCACTATAGTATATGAGACTGGCTAAGCACGCCTCAGATTCGCATTTCTTAAAATGTTTGTCATAAAAATTATGATGATGATTCTATTATTGAGGTAATTTGATTAGAGTAGAGTTACTCTAATCATCGTTTTAACATGCTGCGTTCTGCCTGCCTGAAGTTTTGATTAAACGAAACTTGATTGATTGATTGATTGATCTGTTGCTGTTAATTCTTCCTTGATCTTTGAATGCTGTGTTGTCGTTTCAGGTCGAGGATTTAAGTCAGCAGGCGCAAGTAGCGGCTGCTGAGAAATTCCGATCATCGGGAAGCAGCAATAGTCAACTGTCGACGACGAGAATAGGAGGAGCGAATAAGGAGGACGGACCAGACATTGAAGAGGTCAGAGTTGAGAGGGAATGGCGCTATCTCTTAATGTGGCTCTGCTTATTTAATGGATTTGAATGGCTGGCTATGTCTTTAATGGCTGCTGGTTTTAATGGCTATGTCTTTAACCCTTTAATGCCGAGATGGTAGTAAAAGGGTGTCCGGGCAATTCGGCGCCGGACAATTCGGACCGGACAATTCGGACTTGGACAATTCGTAGTGCATGTAAAAATATTGCTCTTACGGCAATGAAACTTTTGTTTATCAATGGTATGAATTATAATTATATGGCACCAAGCAAATATTGTCTGATCTTCTAAAATTTATCCAATAACAGAAATAAGAAACTGAAATTAGTAGTTAAATGCAGTAAATTATCAACTTATAGTCATCTCTTTAGATCAATGTAAGTTTCATACCTATAGGTCCATGGGTTTTTTATGCCCGATATATAGTGAGGTGTCAGATTAATATTAGTTTCGACAGTATACATTTTGGGTGATGGAGAAGTCCCATCACGAATTTGGGCCGCAAAGAATTGTTTGGTCCGAATTGTCCGGCCCGAATTGTCCGGCGCCGAATTGTCCGGGAACCAGTAAAAGGTATGGGAAATCCTATACCCTCCGGCATTAAAGGATTAATGGCTATGGTTTTTAATGGATATTGTTTTTAATGGCCTTTTTAAATGACTTTGAATGGCTCTACTTCTCTGTGGTTTTGAATGGCTCTGTTTTGTGAATGGCTTTGAATGGCTCTGCTTTCAATCCAGTCTTTGGCGCTTGGGAGAGGTTCTGAAAATGGTGCTTTTAAAGCTTTAGAAATGCTGCAATGTTCAAACATGGATGCGAGATATTGCTCATTGCTCCTATGAATAGACGTTGATATTCTGTGGCTTGTGTTTATTTCTTCCTGCTGGAATATAGACAGAATAAACAAACATTCCTTCTAGTCATCCATTCCTATTCAACCATCTTCCATTAAGAAAATCAGAGCGCTAAATATTTAGTTTTTTGTTGAGATTAATTATACGAGAGATCTGCAAAATGTCTGCGAATGGTATTTGTTGACGTTGTGATAAATTGTGTTTTTGAGCAGACTGATGAGACGGGAATCTCATCGGAGGACATCGATCTCGTCATGTCGCAGGCGGGAGTGTCACGAGCGAAGGCCGTAGCCGCGTTACGAAGCAACGGATTCGACATCGTCAATGCTATCATGGTCAGTACAGAAGCCACGAGAATTGTCTCAGATTGATTTGATTTGATTATAATTATGATGACGTCAACGTTTCCAATGATCAGTTGGGATTGATGCCATGCAGAAAATATAGGAAACCCCGCTTTGTCGTGCAGAAAATATAGGAAACCCCCCTCTTTGTCGTGCAGTTCGTTTAGAACAACCTTCTCCTACTCATTGTTGCTTGCACATTTATGAACACTGTTCGTAAACTGACTTTTTTGCGATTTATCTGGTTTTTGTGAACCTACAGTAGGAGATGTTCTGTTCTTTTATAGAAGTTCTTAGAAGTTTTGTAGAAGAAATAGAAATTGCTGTATTATTATTAATTAATACTTTTCAATAATGATTATTGAGGATTAATGTTTACTATTAACAAATAAACAGTATTATATGTTGGTCCATGTAGTTGTAACATGAATAGCATTGTGTTGTGTTGATACTGTTTCAGAGTTTGACGGTGTAACTTTGTCTTAGCAAATCTTCATCATCCCTTAACAAATCAACAACAATCTCAGGATTTCAAGCACAGAAGAAAGTTGTCATGAGCAGAAGAAGAAGAAGAAGACCATCATCATCATCCTCATCGTCCATAACAAACCCAAGGTCCTCTTCCTCACCCTCCTCACTTCTTCCTCTTGTCCCAATCCCATGAACCACGTCTGGGAGGAGACGAGGGTTTCAGTTGACTGCGGAAGATGAGGGATGAGAAAGACGGACCGGACGTCTTTTGTGAAAAGGAAGCGACGACGAATGAGGATGAGGATGAGGAGGACAGCATTTCTGCTGATGCTGCGCTTTGTTCATTTAGTGTTTTGTTGTCGACTGTGCAGATTGTTTTTTTGTGTTAAAAGACGCTAAAAATTAGTTCAGGATTTAATTCGGTGAAATGTTGAAGAGCAAACGATGAAATAGAGATTTCTGGGTTTTCTGGTTGATGATATTAGTGCATGTTTCAATGCAAACTCTTCATTCGTTGTGACTACTATTGCAAGGTGATGATTGAAGTTTCCATCTTCTGCTCTCAGCAGTTTGTTATTGAGGTCTGCATACGCCATATGTTATGGTTTATTGCGGTTGTGCAGCATTGCCTCAATCTAATTCTAATCTAAGAACCAATTTAGACAAATTTTTATTCACTGAAGTTTTTGTTTTGATAATAATAATAATACATAGAGATCTGAGTGCCAGAAGTTTGCAAGCAACAATTTAGATGTAGCTAGCAACAATTCAGAAGCAGTTGATTTAAGTGATGTCTTAGTGTTGACAGCATCTCTCTTGGTTTACCTGCCTTAGCTTGGGACACTAGATGAGTGGGTAGTCCTCTGCTTGATGCTTTAAATCAGTGGTTGCAGTAAAGTAGTAACTGGCTACACACGAAGTTCATGTGCATTCTTTCAAGTACTATTTATATAGCATCTCTTCAAGGAAATTACTCGGCACTCCAGCACAGTGAAAAATAAGTTTGTTTAAAGTGCTTGTAGAATGTGTTGGAAAGTGACCTAGATAGAGGTGCTGCTCAAGAGGAAGGCCATTCCATAACCACATACATAAGGGGGGGGGGGTTATCGTATCTGAGAATTTATAGAGCAACTGTATAGTAGTGGCTGTTCAGAGGTGCTCCCGGCATGACGGTGCCACCCCTCAAGGAAATAAGTGTTGCAAGCAACGAAGGGAATGAACGCAAGACATGACTAAGATCTTAATAATTAGATATAGATGTTAGTCAAGCAGACATCTCAACTTATTCTCAAGTCCAGTCAAAATGAAACTAAAGGGATTGGCGAGAATTGACCATCTTCGGTAAACTTGGAAGTTGGTTAGAAAATCAGAAGTGCTTTTGAGATTTAAATATTAACGGATGCTCATAAAGCCCTCTGCCTTCTGGTCCTCTGCTTCACAGTTTAGAGAGAATTTACCTCTGACAAGGTAAGTGGCATTAAAATAACACAAGCAATAACAAAATCTCATCAATGTGTTGACAAAGCTCTTAATTTGTTTTCAACAAAGCCATTTTGCAATAACTGGCAGTTATAAGAAAATAGTGCACGATTAAAAACATCAAACTAGTTGCACGATTAAAGCTATCAATTAAGTCGAAAGAAGTTGATTCATTGCACAAAGTCGCTGCCAAAAACCCATTTGAGTTAGACGTCTACGTAACAAAAAATGCATTGACGAGATAAAGTTGGTGTTGATTAAAGCAAGTGAAACTTTGATTTCAAATGTTCAAATGATTCTGTTCGATATAATTTTAGCACTTCTAACTTTCTCAATCAACTTAACAATCAATCGTTATAATTAAGCATCTAGCAGAAATATACAATTTCTTTTTTAACTGTTTCACAACTTTTACAGACCAGTAACTTTGTTAAAATCTAATAGAGATCCTGTGAAAAAAAGATGACATTTAATGTTTTAAGAAAGATTGCAATATCCGTTACCTGTGGCAGAATGGGAATTTCTATCTAGTGGAGATCTAGAAATACTTTCAAGAATTGTCACAGTTACACGTCATATAAAACATATAAAATGTAAAAACCATTCATTGCAAGAGAGAAACGTGTTTAAAAAATGTCTACAGTGCAATCCAAATGACATTATGCACAAACTCCATTCATAAAAATTCTACAAATTCCTCTGTGCTCAATCTTCTTCCTATTTATCCTTTGTCGCCTTCAGAAAATAACGTCAAGTATATAAAAATTAAAGCTCCTGTATAATGACAATCATGTTGAGAAGTTGACTACATTTGAGATCCATTGATTCCATTATTTTGTGTCTTGACAGAATTTGCATAATAACAAAAAGTGCATTAAATGCGAATGGTTTGAATAGTTGTCTGTTTTTGGCACGTTCGCCCCCCCCCCCACACCATGAAAGTACGGTTGCCAGCAGCTCTACAATGCCCCATTATTCTCTTCTCAGACCAAAGAGTCATAAAAATATTGATGTCACAAAAAACAGATCATTTAGAAAAACATTGTCAAGCAACAACAAAGGAAACTGAATACAACAGAATTAACAAATCACTGTCTTTAAAAGTAATTTTGCCAGAAGCTCATCAATGTTCCATCTCAGACTGAAAAGAATTCTGACAATCGAACTGACTAACTAACATTTGTTCCTTCAAGAAAATACGTCTTAACAGCAAATGGCTGTGAAAAGCCGTCAAGCGACGAGGAAGACGAATGAAATCTACTTTGAAATTAAAGACTGCAGATAGAAATGCAAAGCGGTGCACGCTTGTTGTACAGCGGTCGTTGAGAAGAGTAGTATCGACAAACGATATCTTTGAAGAGAAGATGAATCAGTTGAAGGACATTATGCAATCGTATTTCCCAAGCTACCTCTGAAGGTGAGAAATTTTGTTTAAATGCAAAAGATGTAAATGAAATCTACTTAACAAGCATAAATAATAGAAGCAAAAGGCGACTAATGATGGATTATTATGCACGGATCATAGATAGCAATACGAAACAAAATATTTGATTATATGTTAAATCGTGTCTTTCAGATTCTAGCGAATCACAACTACTACTAAACATCGTTACAATCGCTATGAAACTTTACAAGCGTAGTGCTAACATGCTTCTTAATATCATTTAGGTTTCGAATATGAAAGCAAGATTCATTGAAGACAAAAGCTCTTCTAATCTAGACACAAAGCGTAAGTAACTAGCATCATAAGATCTAATGGAGGGGTTGGGGGTGTAGGGGGGGCTGACTGACCCACTTCTTCCCTTCCACGCATCTAGATGGAATACTCGAGAAGCGTGCCAAAGCGTGACGGTGGATCGTCGTAACTTGCGACGACGCTCAACTTGCGCTCGCGTTCCCAGAAGCTTTCCATCTGAACCTCTCCGCTCCATGTCGTCGTAGCTGGACTCTGATCAAGCGGAAACCATTCCTCGCCAACAACGACCACGACACTCGTTGCCTTGGGAACGTCGAGGTTGAAGAAGACATGTTGGTAAGTGGAAGCTCCTCCCTTTGACGGACGATTCGCCTGCAGGTGGCCATCAAGCGGTTCGTACAAGTAGCATCCGTCTCTCCAGATCCCATACTGCTTTGGATAGGGAACGGACGACACGAACGTACTGCGACACTCCACAAGGCAGTTGTAGACGCCAGGCAGGCTCTCCGATGGATCGGACGCAGGCAGCGCAAAGAACTGGACTTTATAGAAGCCAGGAGACGGCAGCTTGAAGACGTACGTGATGGCATTCTCTGCGCTCTGCTGCAGAGAATACTCGGAGTAGTCGCGATCTCCGTCTTCAGAGCTGAATAGAAGTTGGCACGACATACGAGTCGGTTGAGTCATCGTGAACGACAACTGCAGCTCTCCACTTTCAAGGACGATGAATGGATCGGAGGCAGGTCCTTCAATCGTCAGACCAAGCGACTTGAACTGCGGCTGTGCACCGAGGTAATTCGGAGGCAGTGCTGGAAATGGTTCGACAGCAACGGCCTGGTCACACAACACCAAGTATTGGTAGACATGATGCAGAGACTGACCGTCGATCTGAGGATTGTTGGCGTAGACGTCGAGACCGAACTCACCGACGAGTGGCGCCTTAAAGTAGAAGATGGCCGTGTCTCCAACGACTCTCTGGATGAGATACGGAGTCAACTGTGTCTCATCCTCGATCAGAGCCGACTTGAGTTTAGCCGTGAAACGCAATTCCCCCTTCATCGTAATTCGAACCTCCGTTGATCCATTGACGGTGTGCAGGATCGGATCTTTGCGTTGTGGTTGAAGGTCGTAGTTGTAGTAGCTGTCTCCCGGTCCCCAGGTCGTGTGTGCGCATGGTGGGAATGGCAATGGAGGATTGGATGGAGTCTTGTCAACCACGATCTCGTATTCACACACACCTCCAAACATTCCCGCATTGTCTCGGTCTGGTAGAAGTTCCTTGGCGTAGAGCACGAGTTGGTAGGAGCCGCGCTCTGGCAGACGAAGACGGAAGTACGACCGACCGTCTTGCTGGTAATTCATTGCAAACTGATTCAAGACAATGCCACAGAAGTTCTCGCCAAAGTCGAAATGATTGAGACTGAATGTAAACGCGAGGTTCTTCGTCTGTAACGAAAGATTTCATCAATTCATCATCACAACAATAATCAGACAACAACAACAACAACAACAACAACAACAACACATGCAGAAGAGATCATCATCAGCAAGTTACACTAAATTATACAATCAGAGATTTATGTTGTATCACCTTTTCAACTAACGAGAGACATCTCTGGTTGATCAGTAATTACTGTTTTACCAGACATAGAATCCATCACTCAAGACATACATCACATCGAGATTACGAATCTAATTTGTATATTAAATGAAGAAATCACTAATTATATTTGTTATTATTAACAGTAGTAATATTACTATTATTATTACTATTGTTATTATTATTATTATTATTATTATTACTGCTTAGTATTGCTACTATCATTACCATAAACAGTATTATTCTGAGTGGCAACACAGATGATCTGATATAATTTATGAGAAATTAGGTTGAATCGTTTTTAAAGCAGAAAGTCTACACAAATTCAGACGCAAACAACCATTCTCCTCACACGACAAACACAAGAAAAAAATCATTGTTAGACTATAATTTTTGAAGAACTATTTCACCTCTCATCTGCATCATGTGGTATCTGCGCCATGGTTGTGTTGATATTTAACTGGTTCAAACTGCTTCCCTTATCTTTCGAGATTGGATAATTCCCAAAGTAATTCATGATCTCAATTGGAAAGAGAGTGCAAACCTTAGGACATCCGATAGCAATGGTAAGCTCTCCATCCGTGTGAATCACTGCATCCTTGTGACTGACGATGTGAAGACCGTATTTGAAGAAAGCTGACTTCACAGGAACGAGATTCTCAAATTCCTCGAGTGAGATCGGTCTCTCGAGCAGTTGCCAGATCGTAACGAGAGGGAAATGTGTGAAGATGAGTTGACTTGATTCCGGCATGAAGTAGTAATCATCCAATTCATATCTCACGTTGTCACCAGCCACCTTAGAAAGACAAACAATCCATCAAAATCATCAAATCAATCATCAACAAATGGCTCTGTGAGAAATGTCTCACATAATCCAAGGAACTCATAGTAAATTTTTACCACTGTCAACAAGACAAGTTTGCAACAGCAACGAACGAAAGATCACGTCATTTAACATCTATTCCAGACACCAAATGATAGAACGAGGCTACAGCGCGAAATGCAATCATGTGGTCAACGATTGATAACTGACCAAACAGCAGAGTACATCGAGGTAGCAAATGACAAGAACTTCTTTGCTCCCGGTACGGAATCTTCCCCATGCTCGCATTTCTTCGTAAATAAGGTCTGCACTGGTTTGAGCTTAGCCGTATGTCCTGCATTTTAGCTTCATCCAATTGAAGCCAATGTCACGACATCCACAACAATTACTGAACGTCTGAGAGCAAAGAACTTTGTAAGCACTCAAAGACTGACCAATGATCAGGTAAGAAAAGATTCTTTCCTTACAACTAAGTCACAAGTAAAAGTAATGTCAGCATCTTTCATCAGAGATTACGACACTTTACAAAAGAGATTCAGATTCAAATTTCTTCAATCAGAATAAAGCGCAGATGACAACGATGGAGTCAACATCGTCTCTTTAATTCACCTGCTTCCCAAGGACATCGTCGTCATCGTCACCGCCACCATCATCATCATCATCACCACCATCATCATCATCATCATCATCACCACCATCATCATCATACATGTCTCTTTACTTCACCTGTTTGCCAACGAGTCTTCTTGCCGCCCAATGACAGTCGACCAGCTGCCACGTTCCACTGACGTAAACAGCGTTCCACGAATGCTGACCTTCGTCCGCTGCAAACTGTACGCCCGGTCGATAGTCGGCTCCTTTTGCGTATCCAGTCACAGTCTCACAGTTCAACCCAGCATACCTGCAACGACGACAAACGACGCAAGCACATTACGCACTGATAGCAATATATTTCAATGCATGCAATGAGAATGTATGCAATGCAAACATGCTGCAATGTATTTCCACAGTTTGCTTCTAAATACAGACTGCTTAGCCTCAATGCCTCATTTCTCAAAGTCTGATTGTTTTTATGCCAATGTTCTGATTCATTGAGGTTTCTGTTGTCATACCAAAGACAATCTCATTAAATTTCTCTTTTGAAAAATAAGCTACAATCTGTTTAATAAAGCTAAGTCTGCTACTTGCATAGCCAAACAGAAAATGCAGTTCACCATCTTTGATTGGTAACCTGATTCTGAAGTTTGTAGATGGTCACCATTGGCAATGCATCAAACATTCTGTCCCCCACGCCACACACCCACACACACACACAACCTTCCCTCTTTTATTTTCTCAGTGCTATTGCTTTTTATACTTATCATCAAACTTCTCTTCTCATTGACAATTTCACAACTGATAGGTTAAGGCATCTGATGAATTTGCTCTTGAAGAGGAGATGAATATTTAAATTCAAAACTACAAATATTACGTTGTATAATATATGTAATTAATTTTTATAAATGAAACGGATAAAATTGCAAAAGTTTAACCTGCAGAGCGTTTCATAGACGCGAGCGTATGTCGTCCGTCCGTTCTTTAGATTCTCGAGCATTTCTTCCGGTGAATCTGGTTCCGCTCGGTCAAAGTTGATCTTGCTCAGATCCGTCGACGATAGATAGACGAAGATCGCCCTGATCAACGACGAAAGCAACGTACACATCAAGCAATGCAACATCGCTTATGTACGAGAAGTTTGCAACAGACTCAGCATTGTACATGCATGCATGGAAGAAGGATGGGAAAAAACAATGCTTTTACATGTGCCAAAACATAAGAAAATAAAACAATTGCTTCATCTGCTCAAAGATTATCACTTCGTTTCGTCCATCATCATCCTCACATCAAATGCGTCTACTTACAATAAACTCAAAATCACAAAATTAAATCGTGTAACAACTTAATAACTCAAGCAAAAACGCAAATCATGTTCTTCAACTTTAACCAGACACATGTGCAAGTCCTCAATATACAACAAAATAGGTCAAAGTCTTTTACACCAGATGCATAATAATTTGCATAATTAGCATGAGACGTGGAGTATGCCTTCGTATATATACGAATGAGGAAGTGAAAGAGAAAATGAATTGCGATGACAAACCTCGCTTTCTCCAGTTCATCCGTTATATTCCTTGCGTAGATCAGATGCCAGATCAAGTCACGGAAGTTGCCATGTTGCACTTTCGACACCTACAACACACAGACAACAGCCTTCAACAACCTACAACACACAGACAACAGCCATCAACAACCTACAACACACAGACAACAGCCATCAACAACCTACAACACACAGACAATAGCCATCAACAACCTACAACACACAGACAACAGCCATCAACAACCTACAACACACAGACAACAGCCATCAACAACCTACAACACACAGACAACAGCCATCAACAACCTACAACACACAGACAACAGCCATCAACAACCTACAACACACAGACAACAGCCATCAACAACCTACAACACACAGACAACAGCCATCAACAACCTACAACACACAGACAACAGCCATCAACAACCTACAACACACAGACAACAGCCATCAACAACCTACAACACACAGACAACAGCCATCAACAACCTACAACACACAGACAACAGCCATCAACAACCTACAACACACAGACAACAGCCATCAACAACCTACAACACACAGACAACAGCCATCAACAACCTACAACACACAGACAACAGCCATCAACAACCTACAACACACAGACAACAGCCATCAACAACCTACAACACACAGACAACAGCCATCAACAACCTACAACACACAGACAACAGCCATCAACAACCTACAACACACAGACAACAGCCATCAACAACCTACAACACACAGACAACAGCCATCAACAACCTACAACACACAGACAACAGCCATCAACAACCTACAACACACAGACAACAGCCATCAAAGATGTTATTTGATTCGATAGACTTTACCTTTTTAAGGCGCCCTTGTAACGGCATGGCTGTGTTACTGCGCCATATAAATCATCATAATTATTATTATTATTTACTACATGTTATTCAGAAAACATGATGCAATCTGCAGCAACAAGTCATACAAAGATTTAACACGAAGTGGAACAAAAAAATTCATTTAAAATTAATAAATTTAATTTTCGAATGCGAATGGACAAGACTCACGTCGACTGAATGACCGTCAACGTCTCGAAAGATCGCAAAATCATCGAAGAGCTTGCGAGGTCTGTAGGACTCTGACGGTCGCTTAGCAACCACATCCTCATCTGATATTGGCGCCGCTTCAAAGCTCTTTGGTGGTTCCTTGTTGATGAGCACAGCATAGATTCTCTTCTCCTGCTGCTGCAGCTGATGATGCTCATCACGTCCAGCATCATCCGCATCAGTGAGGATGCCACGATCAACACCAGCATCAGCATCTTCATACGCATCAGCATCTTTATTCGCATCTGCATCATCTCCTTCTGCATTGGCATCTTCATCATCAGCTTCCTTTAAAGACAATGGAAAATAACAACTTGTTAGAACTGATTTCAACAACCCACAATTTAACTTTCCTCTTTCAACTGACTTAACCAGTGCCATAGATAGCCTTGCTTTGATTAATCAAATATCTTTTTTCATTCATTCATTTATTAAAATAGCGACTCTTCAAAAGGACTACACTACTCAGAAGCACTCCCGACACTAGCACAGCAAAAAGTACAGTTTCGACTTGAATAAAAAAAACTGCTTCAGTAAGAGCCCCAGGAAACAGATGTAGCATCTGAGATGATCTGACGTATCTTACTCATCTTACTCAAATCCTGTTGCTTACCTCTTAAAGACAATCTGATATGATGACCACATCTCAATCTCAGCCCAAAGAAACCTCATCCAAACCAGATGTCTACTGCTAACTCGCAATTATACAGTTTTCAAAATTTAAAAATGTGCCTCCTGAAAATTTAAAAAACCGAGTAAAAATGACTGGTAAGTAGCTGTTAAAATGACGTAATGGTAATTGAAAATCCATTTACTTAATATTGCAATGTCATTAGTCTGTTGTCTGCATTTGATCAGAGCATGATGATGATGACTCTACTACCTGTGCTGGTCGTGAGTAGACATGATATCCTTTCGCCCAGATATTCTCCGGCAAATCATCACGATCCGAGACAAATCCGAAGAGAGACGTAAACTCGTGCTGCTGCAACGAAAGAAGAAGGTATTGGCTGAAGTGAGTGAAAACCTCACCATCCACTTCCGGGTCATTCGCAAAGATCTCCAGTCCGAACTCTCCGCCTTTCTTGAGGTCAACACGAAGGACTGTCTGACCTTTGCCCTCTTCGAAGGTCAACCAACTCTTCAACTCCTCAAAACTGATGCCATCGTGGACGAGGCGAGCGTACAGCTTCAGATTCGATGCCTTCTCAAAGACGACCTCCGCCTTTCCAGAAGGACAGAACAAGATGGCCGCCTTGATGCTTGGAACAATGGGATACTGGTGGATGTAGACGTCAGAGCCCCAGCTGGAGTCGGAACAATATGGAAATGGACCGAGAGCAGAGAACGCTTCACGACTGATGATCTCATACTCGGCCACTGACTTAAAGACAATGCTTCCCTTGGGAACGCCATTCTTTGCGTCTCGCGCAAAGATCGTCAGATGGTAATTGCCTGGAAGTGGAGCGCGGAAGTAGTACGTCAGACGATTATCTGTTCTCTCTTGAAGGACGTACTTGTTGAGGTTGATGTCATTCAAGTACTCGACCTTGTCATCTCCATAGCTGACCTTGTAGGTGAAGGCCGTCTGTCTGGTGAAGCCCAGGGTCAAGGTCAGTACTCCGTTCTGCGTATGGAGAACTCCTTCGACCTGCGAAAGGACGTGAAGTCCAAGACTGAAGAAGTGCGACTTGACATGCGGAAGACCCTCAAACTCGTTGGCCGACAGTTCCCGCGAAAGCAGTTGCCACGAAACGTTCTCTGGCAAATGGCTGAAGACGAGTTCCACGGGATCAGTAAGAAAGTAGAATTCATCGTAATCAGCTGGTGAAGCGACTTCCGTCTGCGCCCGATTCGACGCCCAGTTGCTGTCGATAAGACGCCAGCTGCCATTGACGTAGACAGCGTTCCAGCTGTGGTTGGGATTCTCCGACGTCAGATGACTGCCAGGGACGTAGCCAATGCCCTTCGCCCAACCCTTGATCGACACCGCGCACAGTCCAGAATACCTGCAGCAGCAGCAGCAGCACAATTGAACGCAATGTAATCTGCTGCTATCAACAATAGGATGCAAGTTCTTAAATAGGTCATAAAAGAGAGCAGATCAAGTTTAAAAATCATAATTCATGTCGTCAGCTTTAGAATAACTTGATTTATTGGAAAATGAAAAAGTCACAATTCCGTCAAATAATAAGAACTCAAAATCCATTAAAACTATGACCTCAGCAAATATATCTATGTAGTAGGTAGCGCAGTTAAACTGGAGAAATTACTGAACCCTGACCTATATGTATGTTGGAGTACATATAAATATATATATTTATATGGGGTGCTCAATGCATGTGACATCAAAATATCAGGCAGCTCTGCCTTAGCCGGTCAACATAAAGAATGTGGGGCAAGTGAGAAAAAGATTTATTAGTCTTTGTTCTTTGCTGATTGCTCACAAACACATGTATAATTATGTGAGGAATAGCATTCGAGAAAAAATGGTTTAACAAAAAAGCAAGAATTGCAAGAATGGCCAACAAAAGAATATGTCAGTGATGACATTGGGAGATTCATGAAACATGATAACTGCTGGTCAGCCCTTTCAATCTTGAGCCATTTAGAAGGAATATATCCTGATTCATATCCCCGCCCACCCCCCCCACCCCATTTGTGACCAGTCTCTGGTTGGGCACTACTGACCGAGCCATGAATTCAAACGCTCTTGCATACGATCCTTTGCCGTGCTTGAAGTCGTTGAGAATGCGTTCGGGTAATTCAGACGCGTCGTCGCTTTTCAGATCAATCGTCGTCAAGTCTTTCGACGTCAACCAACGGAAAATCGCTCTGTTGTTGTGAAAACAGTCGAACGTAACCAAATAGTCAACAGCTGTTACGCGGTTTTTATTTAACCAGAAATTGTTAAAGAATTCTTTTAATTAGCAAATGACAGATCAGTGGTGAAATGATGACAGCAGGTCACAGCAGATACTCCAAAGAATTCACTAAATGGATCTCAAATAAGATTCTTAGAAAACACCTTCATCTAATTTAAGGAGTCCATAGAGTCAGTTGCTAACGATTTAGGAATTGACTTAAAAACTAAGTCACCTAAGACAAATGCTTATCAACTAAGTAGACTTGTCAACTTACCTAACAAGTTGCTGTCAACTTCTACGTCTAGTAATGTAATGAATTAACCTCCTTCTGATGGCTGTGAAATGTGAATGTGCATTTTATGATAGAAGGTGACAAGCTCTGCATTAATTAGAAAACGTTTATAAAAAGACTAAACACTGAATAACTGGATTAAAGACTACACAACAGCGCTGCATCGATTCCATGGTCTGAGGATATGATGACTGGTGTTACAAGCAAAGGTTGCTTAGCTTTGAAGCAGTGCTTGAAATAAAACGTCAGATTACAAAATTACAGATCCATGCATGAACTGCCAAAGTTCTGTCAAACAAGCAATCCAACGACCTTCATGAATTGATTTCAACTGTGAATTTTTCATTCTCATTGGTGAAAACTGGAGAAGATTGTGCACACAAACCTTGCCTTCTCCAGTTCTCCATAGTTGTTTCTGAAAACCAAATTCCACATGAGATCTCGAAAGTTGTCGTAGTCAACTCTCGACTCCTGTCAACAAACAAATACAAGAAATTACTCCACTTTCACTCTCAGTAACTAAAATTCTCACAATAAATTGACTCCTGTCAACAAACAAATACAAGAAATTACTCCACTTTCACTCTCAGTAACTAAAATTCTCACAATAAATTGACTCCTGTCAACAAACAAATACAAGAAATTACTCCACCTCTAACCTTCAGTAACTAAAATTCTCACAATAAACATCAGATGTTAAATTTCAAATTCAGAGAGCTCTGCAATGACAGCAGAACTTTGTATTCTCAGCCTACAAACAAGTTTCATTGAATAAATTAAAGTCTGGACAGTGACCAACACAAACATTTTGACAGTCATCAGATTGTTCCTTGGATGATTTATAAGAGACTCAAACTGTTGTACATGAAGTATGATGGTTCTATAGGTTCTATAAGGTTATATAGTTCCTTTTCAAGATACTCTCAAATGTAAGCACAATGTATACTTTAGTTGTAGTAGCAACATAGTTGTAATGGTACGAATAAACAATGATAGCCTACTCACTAAAGACATGATGTCAGAGAAATTTGCATTAACTCTACAAGCTCAACTTTAGACTTGGAATTAAACCTGGCTGACTCATCTGCTACTTGCTAAGCAATTGTGAGCACAAGCTGTGACTCTAATTTAGCTCTCCTAGGTGCTCCAGAAACTGCAGATAATGATAAATAAATTAACTATCAACAATAATAAGTATAATTATAATATATTCAAAGAATCGTAAATGCAAAGTTTGTTTGCATGCATTTAAGACAATTATTTTGTAAGCTGCACATCAAATAGACAGATCGTATTAATATAATTGAGTCAGTATGTAGGTGGTTGCAACTGTTGTTGTTGATCAGTTCCAAAGCAGTCAGCTGAAAAGAAGCCACAACTCAAGATCAAAGTTTATTTGATGAATGAAAGCAGCTTACAGCAACTGCATGATCATCAACGTTCTGGAAGATGACAGCGTCCGAATAGATGTCGCGCTTGAAGACTCGCGGCGGTTCTGGTCCAGGGAAGCTGCTTGGCTTCACTGGTTCCAAGTGGAAATCCTCTGGAACAGTCATCGCTCTACACACGCACACACACACACAAAATACGTAGATCATCATAATAGGCTATCAATGTCATTCTACACCAGTTTGTATTGTATTGTGTAAACCTGATTAATGGAAACTTGAACTTCATGAATTATTTATTAATTTTTTAGTTTTACCTATCTCTACTTGGACCACTTGAAATGCAACTAAATGGTTCTTCTCTCCCTCCCTTTCCTTCATTCCACCTTCCCCTTCTTTGATCTCTAGTCGAGTCTCTTCCTGCATGTGTGTTTGTGTGTTTGTGTGTGTGTGTGTGCGTACATGCGTGTGCCGCGGTGTGCGTGTGCGTACATGCGCGCGTGTGTGTGTGCATGTCCTACTCTTTCTTTCTGTATCTGTCTTTTCTAACCTTCTCTAAAAGTAATATTATAAACTTCTTTTATAATGATGAAGGACTGAGCCGTCGATGCGACGGATCTCACGTCGTGATAAAAGTTCCAGTCCTGGACTGTCAAGTCTGGTCAGCACGTTGTTTCTTTGCTTTACGCAGCTGCCGTTTGTGCTTGAGCTGCACTATCCTTTGAAGCTCAAATGTCTCTGTCGCTTCACTGCACGTACCGCGCCATTCCGAGCGCTCTGCCGCTAGTCCTTCCAGATCGGTAGCCGATATGCTGCACTTTTTCAGGTTGGCTTTCAGGATGTCTTTGTACCGCTTGTATTGGCCTCCCTGTGCCCGGGTGCCCTGTGCAAGCTGACCGTAGAAGACTTGTTTCGGGATCCGTGAGTCGGCCATGCGTACAACGTGACCAGTCCAGCGGAGCTGTGCTGCTGTTAGCATGGCCTCGATGCCCGTGATGCCACAGCACTTTTTAAATAGTGACTGTATGGCCATGACTCTGCTCACTTTCAATACATCTCAACCCTTCACAAATAGAATTCCACATAATATAAACCTCCCTCAGTCAACATTAAACAAACCGACCTAATCCTCAGCACACACTAAACTTCAAAACCCACCCTACCCACCCGGTCCACCATCTTTCAATAACCTACCCTTGCATTGTACAGTTTCTCTTTCAAGTTAGAACGACACCGCTTTATTATAATGTTAACGAGCGGTCGGCATATATTAATAAATTATGCTAATCAAGCTTCAAAATGGCGTTCGTAAATTATTGGTAAAACCGGCTGCAGCCATACGCGACATTCCGCACATTTTAAACCAAATCCTTCACTAAAGTCATCGCTTTCAATGATTTTAGTGAGACACCCTCTAAACCTGACTAAAAGCAAAAATCGTTCGACGTGTTCGCGTTGACCTTTGTAAAGTAGGTTGGATACAGTCGCAGTCTAGACGATGCCGATCGATCGGATAATATTAATGGTTACTTAACCCGAACGATTATAGAACAACAACCTGCAAATGTCTCTGATGATAATTATCATAGCTACAAAAACGTTTATCTGCGTAGGCCTACGAGTTCACGTTTCCATTAATCTACTAAAAACGCCCTTTAATTTGTAAAATGCATAAATCTGAGAATAATTCGATACATGCCTGTGATATATCAGTTAACACGTATGCGCATACAGCAACGACAGAAGACAGCGCCGACGTCTGTTCGCTTTCCAGGCAGACAGGCTGTGCCGCCGATGATAAAAAGGGACTCGATGCAGCCACTGCCAGCGGCTCTCCAGACCCCTCCCTCCCTTCTACAGGGCGGCTCCTGCATTTGAGTCAACATGCGCAACCACCATCAACTGCCCGCATGCAAGCATATAGGCTAAGCATAACCACTAGCATAGGCCTAAGTCCGCATGATTAATTTATTCAGTCTTTAACCTTTTCCCAGATACAGTGACGTAACTAGCGTTGGGCTTGGGGGGGCTTAAGCCCCCCCAAACGAAGCTGAAGCCCCCCTAAATGAAATCAAGCCGTTGTATGCTTACGGCTAATTTAAATAGACTACCGCATGGACGGCGTACATGCAGTTACGGACGACCGGCCATGACTGCCTAAAAATGACTCCATTTGAGGTCGACACAGCAAAAAATGCGCTGGTCGCTGGGGCTCCGCCCCAGACCCCGATCGGGAGCTTACGGTAAAGACAAAACCTTTCTCTTTTACAGTAGCAGTTTTATTTTTATTGTTATCCTGGTAGCTTGAGCTTTGCGACACTGAAAAACGACTTATTCTTAAAGTTTTCGCGACTTTTCCGTTCACAAATAGCTGGCAAACAAGAGCCTTAAAATGGCTTCATTTGAGGTCGACACAGCCAAAAATGCGCTTGTCGCTGGGGCTCCGCCCCAGACCCCGCTGGGGGAGCTTACGACGCTCCCCCAGACCCCTAATCGGGACGGGCTTCGTGTCTTCGGCACTCACAACTTCACGCCTTTGGCGCCGCCACTCACGACCAATTACAATACAGCGTCCTGGCACTTCTTGTTTTACACTTTAAGCATTGGTCATAGTTAAGGCTTAAGCCCCCCCAAACGAAAAATCCTAGTTACGTCCCTGCCCAGATAATGCGATATAATATTAAACTATGCATGATCATAGTGAACTTTACTTGGCCCATGCGTGGTTTATTAGGCCTATAGGCCTACCCCATATAGGCTACTATATAGGCATGTTGGTAGTTTTTAGTTTAGAAATAATTAGCCAAAAATAGGGCCTAGGCTACAAGGCAAATGACTGAGGTGCAGATGTTGTGACTCGGTTCCATTTCATCAGCCCACATACAATTAAGAGAATTCGAGACTCTCCACAGCAATTATAGGCTAGCAATAATTATTAATATCCTGTCTGATGATCTTCGTTTAATCATAAACGAGACAAATCCAGCTAGGTGACACACCGCACCTAGTTATTCATTCATTTCAAGAATTTATATAGCGCCTCTTCAAGAAATCCACTCAGAAGCGCTCCCAGTCCAACCACGGTGAAACAAAAAAGTCTTAAAGAGCTTGTAGAACACTGACGAGTCGACCCTAGGCATAAGCCATAAGTCCGTTAGGCCTAATTAATTAAGTTAATTGGACGTTCACCTTAATTGGACGTTTTCTTTGGATTTAGGCTACTGTTGCATGTTGAGTTTAAGATTACATGTATGAGTCCAATTTGCAACATTTTCGAATTCGAAAGACGTGGTAGCTATAGCGGAGGCAGGATACGTAGGCCTAGCTGTCGACCTGTCGTCAGCATAAATTATTATTTCAGCAACCTATTAATGCAGTGAATGAGTTTCAGGCCGGAGATGGCTACTACAAAGTCAGCAGGCCCAAGTCCAGAACCTTGAATAATACTAAGTCTTGTCATCTGCAGAAATTTAAATTTGAAGCGCGAAAAAGCGAAAAACTCCATTATTTTTTTAAAGAAATTCTCAATCTAGACTTTTCTAGCCTTTTTTGGCCGGATTTTAACTTTTTTAAATTCAGAGTGGCATCCCTGCCATCCAGGCAGAGCATATTATAAAGTCGTAGAGGTGGCGCACTGTTGTTGTAGCACTAGGCCTAGCACATCGGTGTGTAGGGCAGTTGGATGTGCAATGAAAACCTTCTATATGAGGTCCTAAGAAAAAGTCGTCACAACCCTATGGCAATTCTCACCCTGCATTAAACCAATAAAATGAATATAAATAAAATTTAAAACACACACACACCAAAAACTGAAATGCGAACAGGGCGAATAAGAGGGCGCGGCGTTCTTGTTTCTTTCCGGCGATCGTTGGTTGGCAGAGGGAGGTAAACGCACCAGCCCAAATGGCGCATGCGCAGTTGGCAATGTAATGGTGGATGATCGTAGAATGGATGTTGGTGTGTTTAGTCGGAAGAAGGAAAAATTAGTTTTAAAAATTGCATTTAATTAAAACATGTATACGACCAGTTCCGAGCTGACCACTTCGACAGTGCCGGCGTTTTTGTCTAAATTATGGACGTTAGTGGAAGACCCTGATACGAACGAACTGATCTGCTGGGATGTTGTAAGTACTAACGAAGGCTGATGTAAATGGTCATTTAACACAATCTGATAATATTTATTATGTATTATGGTTCTACTTTAATCGAAATTCCGATACCGCCACCCACCACCACAGCGTAGCGTATGCATGCTTTTCGGCTTACATTTACACTGGGGGGACCGACCATTACTTATAATGCACGACGCAGGGCTTTTTAACGTGCAGTTGTACACTGATTGTACTGATTGCGGTATGTCACTCAGATTTACACTGTGTCCGGAAAAAAGGGACCCATTTTGTAAATATGAAAATAAATAGTAAATATTCATCGATTTTTACAATTCAAACACCATTTTAATCTGGACATATTTGTCTAACATTGGTGGAAATATAAAAGTTTTAGTCTCAACGATGACGTCATAGTGACGTCATTTGCATTAAAGTTCATTTAGACGGCCAGTAATGCATGGTTTCGGTTGGTATATTGGCTCTTGGTAAAACGGAAATCCATTTAATGGAACCAAGAGTGAAAATAAATGCAGCTTATTACAGGGATTGTCTGCTCCATATAAAATTGATGCCTGATATCCGAGAATGTTCGGAGCAATAGCCTACACATTTCAAGAAAATGGTGCTTCAGCTCACTGAGTTCGTCAATCTGTTGAATTGTTGACTAAGGAGACTCGGACTTCATTCATCTTAATCTTTGGCCGCTAAACGACGCCCGCTTAAATCCCGCTGATAATAAGATCTGGAGACTGATGGAGGAGAAGGTGTACAACACAAGGATAAGAGACATTGAAGAACTTCGTGAGCGAATTGTTAATGCCTAGAAGGATTCTGATAAGCTGGTTATCGATGCTGCTATTGGCTATTAGCGCGACCGTTTTGAAGCTTACGTTGAGGCCAAAGGTGTACACTTTGACCAGAAATTGCAGCCGGACATAATTCAGATATAAAAATAAAAATAAACCTACATTTAACTCTATACATTAATTGTTGTTGATAAATTAAATCATAAATTATTGAAATTTTGGGTGATTTTGCGGATTTATCTCTTAAATTTGACTTTTTGTGCAAATGACGTCATTATGACGTCAGTTTTTGGACTGGAATTTTTATATTTTCACCCATGTTAGACAAATATGTCAGGATTAAAATGGTGTTTGAATTGTGAAAATCGATGAATATTTACTATTTATTTTCATATTTACAAAATGGGTCCCTTTTTTTCCGGACACAGTGTATAATCAAACGAAGACATATTATATACACAAATGTGCAGTTGTAAATGGATTTGTGCAGTTGTAGAAGAAATACTGTGGAGTGAAAACAGTTAAAAGATCACTGTCATCCGATTGGAGTGGTTGGGGGTAATCCACCATGGAGGACCGTAATGGAAGGAAGGGGTTGTGCAGTAAAAAAACTTACTATATAAGGATGGGTTGTCTGGAGATTGATGTCCAGTGTTGGTCTGAGTCCATTCTCCGCCAGAGTGATCGGGGAGAGGTGGAAGAATGCGTCCATTCTGATGTGGTTTTAAGTTTAGCACACTTCCATATAAGATTTGTGATCATCTACATTGTCTGTTATGTTCATATATGATTGAAGATTAGCAGATTTGGTGAGTTTTAATTGATGACTCTGTTTCATGTTGAACTGTCTTGCTTCGTGAAATTTATTTTATCGTATTAGAACATTTATAAAGCACCTTTAATAGAGTGAACTGTTCAGAGGTGCTCCCAGTAAACAAGGCCACAAGAGAATAAATAGGTTTCAGAAAACTAAGACGAGGAGAGGTTACCAGCTGAAATTTGAGATCGAGTAGATGGTGACAGCGTAACTTAGTGCAGACAGTAAAATTGTTTTTGTAATCTGTAAAAAGGAAAGATTTGAAATGACAACTCTAATGGAGACAGAGCTCTGTTAAATGCTAATATTAAAAACAATTATGACTTCTAATTTCCTGTTATTTGGTGCATGTTGAAATTCTATACATTAATTGTTGTTTTGGCATCTAGAGTGGCAAAAGCTTTCACGTCTTGGATCAAACACGATTTGCAAAAGAGATTCTACCGTTATACTTCAAGCACAACAACATCGCTAGCTTCATACGACAACTGAATATGTGTCAGTAGCATTCTCCTGTATTTGTAAACATTTGAAAAACAGAATTTAAGCAAGAAAGTAGATTCATTAGTCCTGATTAAAAGTCAGTTTATACAGTGAATTTTTTTATTAGAACCCAGTGATGCAGAGAAAAATGTTCTAATGTTCAATGAGTTTGTTATACTCTAGCAACTAGGAGAGAAATGATGAGACTGATTCATTATTATAACTGCACTGTTGAAGTCTTTACCTTGTGCTGTCGGTTCATGGAACTCTAGCGACCACCATGACCTGTCCACGCCGCTCTATCCTATCCATTGTCGCTTCTCTCAGCTGTTCGAAGTCTGAAGTTTAAAGTCTTTAGATTATATCAAATTAGTATCCACACGATTTCAATGAGCAAAATTTTGATCATCGAGTAATAAACGCAGAACATATGGAGATGATTTCTAGTTGAGTTGTTCTGACCTCTTCATCTCTTCTTTCCTCCATTTTCATTTGTCTGTTTTCTGTTGCGTTAATTTGCAACATTTTATCCAACTGAATGTCGTCCATGGAAGTTGATACGAAGGATTTTAAAATATATTTAAGAATATTGGAAGAATCTTGGGAGCTAGATCGGTTTGCTACGAGAAGAAAGTAAGTAAGAAAGTGATTACAAAGTTTATTAATGCACAATTCCACATTTTGCAAACGATTTGGTTGGTTGATGATAGATTATGCTGGATTGCATTGATGATGATGACTTCTGTACAGAATGGTTCTGATGCGTTGCTAGGTTCACAGCGGACAGTGTTGTTAAAGGAGATTGAGTTGGAAATGAACATTGAAAGGGAAATTGCATTATTATCCACCATGGAAGAAGTCAGACTGAAGGGAAGTAGCGTGTGAACATGAAAGAAAAAGAGAAAAAGAGAGAGAGACAGAGAGAGAGACGAGAGACGGAGAGAGACAGCTGGTTGCGTTACTTCTTGTTGTTTGCAGATGGTTTTCGAAAAGTCATAACAGTCGAGGCAGCAAACATCAAGATGGAGAAAGACGACTTGGAGTTTGCACATCCGTTTTTCATCCAGGGCCAGGAGTCTTTCCTGGAATTCATTAAACGCAAGGTCTGTTGAAAAGAATGATGTCCCATGAAATGTTTACAATTGTCATGAACCATGTAAAGTAGATTGAAATCACATACTGATGCATCTCTAATGATGCTTTCAAGAGATGCCTCACAATTCACTGTGTTCTTTGAATATTGTCTTTGAAGGACGTGAATATCTAACGGATTCTTCAGCTAGTGACTAACTAACCGCGTAACCAGATTTACATTTCTGTCTGACTGGTTGCATTTGAAATTTCTATGATAATAATTATTGCAATAATGATAGTCGTTTTTATTTATTTATTTAATTATTTACGGCTAAGCTAATGACTCGTAACTTTCCTCATTGATCTCTCTCTCTCACTCTTTAAAAGGCTTTTGTTTCTCTGCAGTTTCCATGATCTGAGATCTTGTCTCTGAAGAGTCATTCTGTGAGAGGTGCTATATAAATCTGTATCTGTGATACTGTAACATTGATACAATATGATGATGGTGCTATATAAATCTATATCTACGATACTGTAACATTGATACAATATGATGATGGTGCTATATAAATCTATATCTACGATACTGTAACATTGATACAATATGATGATGGTGCTATATAAATCTGTATCTGTGATACTGTAACATTGATACAATATTATGATGGTGCTATATAAATCTATATCTACGATACTGTAACATTGATACAATATGATGATGGTGCTATATAAATCTATATCTATGATACTGTAACATTGATACAATATGATGATGGTGCTATATAAATCTATATCTATGATACTGTAACATTGATACAATATGATGATGGTGCTATATAAATCTATATCTACGATACTGTAACATTGATACAATATGATGATGGTGCTATATAAATCTATATCTATGATACTGTAACATTGATACAATATGATGATGGTGCTATATAAATCTATATCTACGATACTGTAACATTGATACAATATGATGATGGTGCTATATAAATCTATATCTATGATACTGTAACATTGATACAATATGATGATGGTGCTATATAAATCTATATCTATGATACTGTAACATTGATACAATATGATGATGGTGCTAATATTTCGATGAGCATTCAGTTTTTGTTGAACATTGCAAGAAACGATGCAATTCGATTTAAAAGGAGTTTGTGTCGTTTAGTTTTCTTGTTCTTTCATGCTTTATAAATCTGATTAATTGATGAGCTCTGTGTTGTGTGTTTCATTACTAGGCTTCTAACCCAAAGACTGTTGAAAGTGCTGGTGGGGGAGGGGGTGGTGCTGGTGGGGGAGGGGGTGGTGCTGGTGGGGGAGGGGGTGGTGGTGGAGGTGGTGGTGGTGGTGGTGGTGGTGGTGGTCATGCCAACGAAGATATGTCGAACGTCTACGCTGATGTGGCAGCGATAAAAGGAAGACAAGACTCGATGACATCGAAACTCGAACACCTGAAAATGTACGATCATCGTCAGTTGTAATCGTAAAGTCTCTCTTGATTTCTTTAGCACTACTCTAAAGCTAAGCGCAGAGCAATCGTGACGTCATTCACGACTACTGTACCAAGTCATGAGGATGGGGGGAGGGGTTGAATTTATCTTCTTTCACAATCTACTTCTTATTTGCCAATGTTATCTCCTGCAGATGACAGGGCTTACACATGCAGGTGTTAGGTTTGCTGTACAGAAAAATGAGCTATATAAATCATAAGGTTAATGACCAACCACAGATCGCTCGGAATGATTAGAATACAACTCAAGATACAATGCAACAATAGCAGCATGAGCATTGAGCAAGTTGTGAAATTTATTTGACGTTTATTGCTTTCGAAGCTGTTGTTGATAGATGATGATGATTGACAGACTGTGCTTCAAAAGATGGACAGATGAATTGAATGATAAAAATGATATGTAGCTTCAAATAGCTTTTATCTTCACTGGTTATGTGTTCAATTGAAACTCTGGTAAACATGATGTTTGTAATTTATTGTATGTTTTTTCAGTTTTAAATTAAATTTTGTTTTCGACATTGAATGATGTGAAGACGTTATTAACGTTGGTTCATTCTTCTTCTTCTTCTTTTTCTTGTAGTGAGAATGAAGTTCTGTGGAAGGAGGTTGTAACTCTGAGACAACGACACTTGAAGCAAGAACAAATTGTCAATAAGGTAATAGTTTTATCATTCAATTAATATCAATAAATTTAGTCAAATGTTGTCTGCATTGCACAACAATACGCATGGAAGACGTCCTCTGCAGATGATGCATACATTATAATCGAATCAGTTGTATATATCGAAAAGATGAGTCAACTGAGACAGAGAAGAGGAGAAGGAGGAGGAAGAGGAGGAGAGGGAGGCAGCCTTTGGTGAATTAACAATTTGAAAAAGATAAATCTTAAGTTGAGAACAAAATGACTTAAAAAGAAGCCACTAGTGATGTAGCTTTTCCGGAAAGATATTTTTCCGGAAAGTTTCCGGAAAGTTTCCGGAAAGTTTTCGGAAAGTTTCTGCAGACCGAAAAATTCATCTAACACAATGCCACATTTTCCCTATCAGAAAACATAGGAAAATGTGAATTTTTACAGTTCGTTTTATTGGCAATGTATGAAATGTTCACCTTAAAGAATTAAAATGACCATTAAATGCTTTCATTTCAGAATATCTGACAATTTGACATTTTGGCAGCTGCTCTGAACCTGCTCAACTATTTCTTTCACTGTGCTATTTTGGATTATGTTGCAACAGCTAAATGGTGATGTAAATTAGTTGAATCCTTGAAAGTAAGGCAAGAATGTAAGGGATTTCAGAAGTAATAAATTAAAGAAAATAATTATGGACTGTAAATAAATAAATAAGGTTACATAAGATAATAAAAAAGGCTTTTCCTTGTCCATACACTGCTTACTCAAGGCAACAACTCATAGATAGAAAATTTAAACCAAAACATATTCTTTGCTGCTTACCAAGAAAAGCAGATTTGAAAATAGATTAGTCTCACACTGCAATGGCATTGCCAATAACATCATATTTCAAGCATAAAATAATTGTATGTAGGAATTAATCTGTTGCAGTACTTATTAAAACATTTGGTGTCTATAGTGTAGGGCCTACTGAATGAATTGCTGTTTTTGTTTCATATTTTCAGAAGTAAAAAAATAAGAAGAGTTAGGTGACCAAATCATAAAATGTTTCTTCTTAATAACAGTGAAGTCTGATTGCAATTAATTCTTAAATGTATTGTCGGTGTGTACACTAAACAGTAAGCAATAAGTGTTGTTTATTGAACAAAAAAATCAGCAATGACTATATAATATAGCTTACAGTGATTGATGTTTAAGCATATTTATGGATTTAAATTGTAATTTAGTAAATATTGTATTGATGGAAAAATATCGGAAATTTTTCGGAAAGTTTCCGGAAAGATACGTCGGAAAGTTTCCGAAAGTTTCCGGAAAGATATGAAACTTTCCGGGAAAGATTTCCGCCTCACAACACTAGAAGCCACTGTGCAGAACAGAGAGATACAGAGAGAGAGACAAGGAGAGAGAGACAGACAGAGACAGGACCTCACGCTTGATGAAGCAACTGAGAGCACTTTGACCTTTGGCCAAATAGTTGATGACATTTGTTAAAGTCTACTATGCTCTTGTTGGTATTGTACTGTATTGTACCTGACCATTTATAAAGCGTAAAGGTAATTATATGTTGTGTTTGTTTATGGCTCTAATAATTAATCTGGTTGTGCCTCAGAAATCTATTTATATATATATTTATATATATATATAAACTGTTTTAGTAATGACTTATTATCTCTTACATAGAAGTGTTTGATGTTCTTTCTTCGCCTCCTTTCTGCTCTGATGAGACCAACCAGTCCTCTCCCCTGCCACTCGATCATCTTCCACTGATTGTAAACTCAAAACTTCTATAATTTCTAATTGAATCTTCTCCAATGCAGCCAGTCCTCTCTTTTCTTTCTTAATCTCGTTCTTAAACCCCATGTAGTTGTTTTCTTATGTTACTGTGACCTAAGAAGAGGCTGAACACTAAGGCTGTCTATGTCTCCAGCCCCCTTCATCCCCCTCCCCCATCAGGGGTGAATGGGATGAGTAATTATTAATGTACATTGAATTGAAGTGACATTATAATTTCTTCAGCTCATCCAGTTCCTCGTGACGTTGGTTGGCGATCGTACGTTGGGTGGAATGAAGCGAAAGTTTCCGCTGATGCTCGAAGACGGTTCGGCTGGAAGTGAGTCGTCAGCGACGCCTCCTCCGACGAAGGTTCCTCGATCGAGCAACGTCGATTCTCCAGCGCCAGACATCTCAGCGGAAAAGGTCAGAACTTCCAAGGTCACTCTTTCACCTGGAAAAATGGTTGGAGTCTACAGTGGCGACAGGGGGATGATTGTTTTTTATTAGTGATTCATTTGGTTTATTTGTCTCGAAGAACCTACACTGTACACAGCGGGTCTTGTGAGTTTGGGGTGGGGGGTTGTGCCCCAGGGTTCATTGTTTACAAAATTTTGGGAGCAGTTCTAAAGGCAATGAGGTTGAAATTCAACAAAGATTCCAGGAATTCAAGAAAAAAAATCTGATTTTCAGCTGAAAGAGGGAAAGAGCGAGAGAGAGAAAAGTTGCAAAGAGAATAACATATATTCAGATAGATGGAGCAATAGAGAGAAAGAGGGACACAGAGAATGACAGATACGGAGAGATGGAGCAGGAGAGAGACTGAGGGACACAGAGAATGACAGATACAGAGAGATGGAGCAGGAGAGAGACTGATGGATGCAGAGAATGACAGATACAGAGAGATGGAGCAGGAGAGAGACTGAGGGACACAGAGAATGACAGATACAGAGAGATGGAGCAGGAGAGAGACTGATGGATGCAGAGAATGACAGATACAGAGAGATGAAGCAGGAGAGAGACTGAGGGACACAGAGAATGACAGATACAGAGAGATGAAGCAGGAGAGAGACTGAGGGATGCAGAGAATGACAGATACGGAGAGATGGAGCAGGAGAGAGACTGAGGGACACAGAGAATGACAGATACAGAGAGATGGAGCAGGAGAGAGACTGATGGATGCAGAGAATGACAGATACAGAGAGATGGAGCAGGAGAGAGACTGATGGATGCAGAGAATGACAGATACGGAGAGATGGAGCAGGAGAGAGACTGAGGGACACAGAGAATGACAGATACAGAGAGATGAAGCAGGAGAGAGACTGAGGGATGCAGAGAATGACAGATACGGAGAGATGGAGCAGGAGAGAGACTGAGGGACACAGAGAATGACAGATACAGAGAGATGGAGCAGGAGAGAGACTGAGGGATGCAGAGAATGACAGATACAGAGAGATGGACCAGGAGAGAGACTGAGGGACACAGAGAATGACAGATACAGAGAGATGAAGCAGGAGAGAGACTGATGGATGCAGAGAATGACAGATACAGAGAGATGAAGCAGGAGAGAGACTGATGGATGCAGAGAATGACAGATACAGAGAGATGGAGCAGGAGAGAGACTGAGGGACACAGAGAATGACAGATACAGAGAGATGAAGCAGGAGAGAGACTGATGGATGCAGAGAATGACAGATACAGAGAGATGAAGCAGGAGAGAGACTGAGGGACACAGAGAATGACAGATACAGAGAGATGGAGCAGGAGAGAGACTGAGGGACACAGAGAATGACAGATACAGAGAGATGAAGCAGGAGAGAGACTGATGGATGCAGAGAATGACAGATACAGAGAGATGGACCAGGAGAGAGACTGAGGGACACAGAGAATGACAGATACAGAGAGATGAAGCAGGAGAGAGACTGATGGATGCAGAGAATGACAGATACAGAGAGATGAAGCAGGAGAGAGACTGAGGGACACAGAGAATGACAGATACAGAGAGATGGAGCAGGAGAGAGACTGAGGGACACAGAGAATGACAGATACAGAGAGATGAAGCAGGAGAGAGACTGATGGATGCAGAGAATGACAGATACAGAGAGATGGAGCAGGAGAGAGACTGAGGGATGCAGAGAATGACAGATACAGAGAGATGGAGCAGGAGAGAGACTGATGGATGCAGAGAATGACAGATACAGAGTGATGAAGCAGGAGAGAGACTGATGGATGCAGAGAATGACAGATACAGAGAGATGGAGCAGGAGAGAGACTGATGGATGCAGAGAATGACAGATACAGAGAGATGGAGCAGGAGAGAGACTGAGGGACACAGAGAATGACAGATACAGAGAGATGGAGCAGGAGAGAGACTGATGGATGCAGAGAATGACAGATACAGAGAGATGAAGCAGGAGAGAGACTGATGGATGCAGAGAATGACAGATACAGAGAGATGGAGCAGGAGAGAGACTGAGGGACACAGAGAATGACAGATACAGAGAGATGGAGCAGGAGAGAGACTGAGGGACGCAGAGAAGGACAGACATAGGGAGAGTTGTGTGTCTTGTTATTGGTTGATTTTGATGATGTTTGTTTTGAGCAGAAGCGACGAGCGGTGGACCATCTGGAGCCACTGGCGATTCGGAAGGACAGTGAGAATCATTCACTGGAGTTGACTGATCTGTTGGAAGACACATCGCTGCCAATCACTGATCTCTTTCCATCCACATGCAATGACCTCATCATGCCTGGATCATCATTGGACGAAACGACGATGTCTGCTCCTCCTCTCGTCTCTCATGATGAACTGCTTCTCACTGATCCAGATCAGCATCATCAGCGCATCATCGCTGATCAACTGCCAACGACGACAACGACAGACGCATCATCATCTGTCGACATCGTCGGTGGAATCGATTTCTCATCGCTCGTGTCACCGACGACGACGACATCGTCAATTCTGTCGCAACCAATCACGACCATCGCGAGAGCAGACAATGTCAGTCAGTACGCTATGAGGTAGGCTGCTGCTGCTGCTGCTGCTGCTTGTCATCTGCTGCTTGTCATCTGCTGCTGCTTGTCATCTGCTGCTGCTTGTCATCTGCTGCTGCTTGTCATCTGTAGCTGGCTGCATCTCTTATTGTCTGTGGATTATCAGTCGCAATCTCTTGAAATGATTGATGCTTTGAAAGTGAAGCGATTCTATCTGCTGACGTCTTTTGCGTTTTTGTGTTGATGCTATGGAAGTTGTACAGACGGATGGATGGATGTAAGTTTAGATTGGGGATGGATGGACAGATGTGTGTAAAATTAATATAGGTAGTCAGATAGATGGATGGGTCAATGTATCTACAATTCTACATAAATGTTTAATGTTGGTATATGTTGGTCAAATACGTTCTCATATTTTTGTCGGATCAGTTAGAGATGAATTATATTTCTGTTGATCGTTTCATTTCCTTTCTTGTCATTTCTTTCCGTCTCTTGTCGTTGTCGTTGTTTAGTGACTTTGATAAGTCGGAAATGTCGACTCAACTCGATCATCTTCAGGCGGAACTCGATCACGTTCGCGACGTCTTTACATCCAGCGGAACGTACAACTTTGATGCGAACACGCTCTTTGAGGTGAGTCAGAGTGAACAGCAGCAGGCAAGTCACGAAGATTGTCTGTGTAAAACATCCAACAGACGCTGACGTTTATTCGCATAAATTAGTTGTTACTCTGCCATTTGTCATCTTCTCAGATTCCAAGGTAACATCAAATGTCTTCTCCTTCGATTTTTGTCTGCTCTTCAAATTGCACGCGCGCTTTATAAATGTTCGATAATTATGATTACTGTATGCACACGCCTCAGATTCACATTTCATTGTGACCTTACGCACGCAAGAAATTTATGTAATAACAATTATAATAATAACAATAGTTCTTTGATATGTCATGGAAGGCATTTCTGAGTATTTTAGGAACTGAGTCAGACATATCGTATATATATGTTATGTGTTGAGATGTCGTTTAAATCATTTATGCCATTCGGATGATGAGGTGTTTTCTCCTGATGTGCTGTATTAATTAACGGCTGTAGATGAACAATGTGAACATAACAGAGATTCTTGTTCAGATGTTTTGAAATGTGAATTGTGTATAAATAGTCTTTTCTGTTGCTTTGCACTGACCAGTCAAAGTTCTTAGAGTCCTCTGAGACACAGACTTCATCTAACTGTACATATAGATTGGTTAAATACAGACTCGACTGAACTTGTCTTGAGCCGAGATGATGATGATTTGAGGCAGGAAGGAAACTTTGCGATAATCTGTTGATAGATTAAATTATAATGTGATAGAAAAGTTCTTGTCTCTTCTGTTGCACAGAACTTGCCTCCTAACGTTGATCAGTTCAGTTTTCCCTCGTTTCCGTTAAACATGGTAGGTCACTCACGCTCGCTATTCACCCAACTCTTCTTCGTTTTCTTTCCATGACTCGTAATAATTCTTTCTTCTGCTGAAGAAGGAAAACCATTTTATGAAATCATGTTTGAAGAATTCTTTGATGGACATCATGAGGTCGGGCACAGTTTTGCACGTCTGACAAATATTGCGACTACTATTAAATCCCAGTTTCTGTTTAATTTAATTCTTTTGCTTTTCGAATGCTCTTCTTGTTGCCTCATCTCTACCACTACTCTCATTTGCTTGGAGTTTGCCAGCACAGCCTTGCTTGCATACAAGGTTTACCCAATAAGCTGAGTTCCTTGTACTGGTGCATTCTTCAGTGGCAGGTATTTCTAAATGCTGCTTTTTTGTCAGTTCTTATCTTGCTGTTGATTGACTGAGACAAGTTTCCAACATAACAGCTGGTCACATCATTTTGAGCTGGTCACATCATTTTGAGCTGGTCACATCATTTTGAGCTGGTCACATCATTTTGAGCTGGTCACATCATTTTGAGTTGGTCACATCATTTTGAGCTGGTCACATCATTTTGAGCTGGTCACATCATTTTGAGCTGGTCACATCATTTTGAGTTGGTCACATCATTTTGAGTTGGTCACATCATTTTGAGCTGGTCACATCATTTTGAGTTGGTCACATCATTTTGAGCTGGTCACATCATTTTGAGTTGGTCACATCATTTTGAGCTGGTCACATCATTTTGAGTTGGTCACATCATTTTGAGCTGGTCACATCATTTTGAGTTGGTCACATCATTTTGAGCTGGTCACATCATTTTGAGTTGGTCACATCATTTTGAGCTGGTCACATCATTTTGAGCTGGTCACATCATTTTGAGCTGGTCACAGCATTTTGAGTTGGTCACAGCATTTTGAGTTGGTCACATCATTTTGAGTTGGTCACATCATTTTGAGTTGGTCACATCATTTTGAGTTGGTCACATCATTTTGAGTTGGTCACATCATTTTGAGTTGGTCACATCATTTTGAGTTGGTCACATCATTTTGAGTTGGTCACATCATTTTGAGTCACTCCATTCCATACTGCTTTGTTGTCTTGTCGTGTCACAGTGTGTTCTTAGCCACGTCCTGCTCTCCAAATCATGGCATCTGACATCAATTGCTAAACCTATGGTGCATGTCGATTTAAGTCAATTTTCAAAGTACTCTTATTTGATAAATTATTATCCCATTGAAGGATTCTTGTAACCTCTGCAGCTGTGGAACTCTGTTAAGTTTGGGATTTCGTTCGTTACGAGAATGCTTTTATCAAAACGATTTCAGACAGATTTTTATGTCATTCGGAAAAATGTCTTGCACTTTCGAACAAGGAAAATGTAGCAGCTTTGCTTGCTTTTAAGTTTATAAAGAAATTCATTCAAAGCATTTGTGACATTGATTCAAAAATATTCTGATATTGTACAACACATGTTAAGATAAGTCCAAGACTTTCCGATCAATTAATTTGGGGCTTTTTGAAAAATTACATCTCGGCTCAATTTGCAAATTCTTCAGGCATGGATATTCTGTAAATCTTTATTGCTTTGAGAATTTTACTAAAGTTTCCATTTTGTCAATATTTTATTTATTGTTTATAATCTGTAAGCTAATTGTTTTTATTCTACTACTTAACCAGATTGACTTAGTTATCAGTAGATGCTTTTAGTAGATTTTCCTGGAATTTGTGTGGTAAACATTTCTATTATTTGTGTGCAATTCTTCGTTATTTAAAGGATATGACACAAATGCTGACTTTAACTGTGCTTGTAAAGCTGAAGTTGTTGCAAAATACGTAGAGCAGAGGTTCTTTAAAAGCCATGCTGTATGAAGTTATGACTTACAACAACGTGTGACTTATCCTTTATCTTAACAAAGTTGGTATGAAAATAACGACGAGAGGTTGAAAGGAACTTCTCTCATCTGCTGCCATTGGAGACAGTCAATCAATCGCAATCAATCAATTGATCAATCAATTAATCAATCAATTAATCAATCAATCGATATTTTTGATTTGATTTTGGTTTGTTTAAAAAATCTCACCGACGTTAGGTGCGAGTATCTGAGAAGGTGCAGGCTGTCTTCATAATTTGATGATGTTCTTCTCACCTTTCATGCTTGATGATGACTATGATGATGATGACTATGATGATGATGACTATGATGATGACTATGATGATGACTATGATGAGCTGTTCTTTCTGGACAATCTTGATGATGATGATGATGACGACGATGATCTTGAATGTTGTTTGACTTCCTGTAACTTGATCAACTATAAATGTTGTACTAGAAATGTCTGCTTGATTGCAGTGAAATGTTTGCACTGAATGGATTTGCGTTGTGTTTACATCGGATTACATTTCAACGAGACAATTTATCTGATGATATTTCTGTTTTGTTTTTTTAATAGAAATTGTTTTGTTTCAGCTGTTTAATCCTGACGCGTCTTTGATCTCTTCTCCGAAAGTGGTGAGTTATTTATTCATTTGATTAAAATCGTACGTATTTGCTGTGTGGTGATCTCTTTAATAGCAGTTTAGCATTAAATTTACTAAAGTTGGCTGGGAAGACAATGCAGGTCTTTGTTAAAGAACTTTAAGAAAGTCACTCGTCGTCCAGTGCAGGTGAGCTACGCCTTTGCTCTTTTTGACAGCGATGTTGACTATTGTTCATCTCAACATAGCACACGAAATTCCTGTAATGCTTGTGGCAGAGATGAGCATGCTTACTTTCATTTCATTCATTCATTTCGAGAATTTACATATACTTTATAATTTATACTTATGGGCAGAAAATGAAGGAATCGGTCATAGTGGAGCGCCATGGATCATTCGAACTTGGTGTTTTATTAGACTGTGCATTACTGATGAAGTTTGTGAATGTGTATATTATACGCAGGAGGTTGAAAGAATATGAGCGATTGGTATTAATAACTACATGGCATTAATTAGTCGTTAAACTAGATTGTTAATGGCATTCTTAATATTGACTTATTCAAAGAGTATGTAAATGTCAATGATACCAGACTTTATGATCAAATGATGATTGATTTTGTGTTGAGCTGTTGAAATGACGATTGATTGGCCGACAATGTACACACTCAATTGGTCAGCACATGACAGAGACAGATGGAGAGAGACAGAGAGTGAGATAGAGAGAGCGAGGGAGATAGAGGGACAGAGGGTGCGGGAGGGAGATAGAGGGCCAGAGGGTGAGGGAGGGAGATAGAGGGCCAGAGGAAGAGACAGATGAACAGAGGTATTGGAAAGGCTGGAGAAGACTTTAATATCAGATCAGATCTGATGTTGTTAGGAACCAATGTTGTTTCTAAGTTGCCTTTCGTGTTGTCTGTTAACCAGCTTTTTAGTCCAGATTATCTGTCAGCCCACAATCTGGTATGTTGCTATGTTTTTCTCACTCATCTCTCAGTTTTATGATCACTGTCGAGTGCGACCTTACGTTACTTTCAGGAGTAATGTACATGTACCGTATGTACATTATTTTGAAAACTAACATGTACGTTTCGTACGTACGGTCGCACATCGATTCACTGTTTTGTTTGTAATCATACATTTTTAGCACTATCTTGTAATCAGGAGGCTAGTTAGGAGGCGTAAGATGAGCATCACCAGACTAGGTCAGCATCTATCCTACGTGCAATCTGCTGCACAGAGGTGTGACTCAATGGAGAATGCTGTGCATGTAACTAGAGACATGACTAATGTTGGTATAATAACCGATAAGTTCAGTATACATACAAATCAGTACATTTACCCAATCAGCATCATTCTAATGTGCATTATATACTAGTGTAAAAACGTCAGCGAATTGACAATGCTTTATGTGTTACTGTAAACAATGATGTTTAGAAACTGATCAATGATCTTGTTGAGTAATTGAAGAGCAGCTGACGTTGTTTTAAGATTCAGAGCAGAGAGAGAGAGAGAGAGAGAGAGCAAAGCATAACAACAAGTTGTCAGTCGTTTGGTTGCTCAGTGAAATGGATTTAAAGTAAATGATGCTTATTTTGTTGCAATGTTGTCAGTTGTTGGACGGTGATGAGGACAACGAATTGGTTGCATTAGAGAAGTCGAAGCCAAAGAACGAATCACAGCATGGAACCGTTCTTGGTAAGAACCTCGTTCTGATCTCGCAGCTCAGACCGTTATCTAATTTGTAATTTAATAGTGATTTACAGATTTCTAACGTGCTCATCACAGTGCAACCTAATTATTAGAGGCCCTCAATGTTTCTGTCGTGATCTCAATATCACAGAAGTGATGGAAATCAGAATTAATGACGTAAGACACAGTTTAATTGAGGCAAGATTGCTTAGTAGGTAAGTCTGTCAGTGTCAGAGAGGTGCTCATCTCATCTCATCTCACGTACTTATGAACTTTAGACAGAGCAATGTTGAATCGTTGTTGTACATGTGTGTGGAAAGGAGCATGATCTAAATTCAATAGCAATGCCACTGTAGGCGTCTTTGTAATCTAATCAAGATAACAAATGATTTGTACGTCACTCAGAGGGTTCTAGAAAGAGATTGGATGTATGACTGTGTTTGAATAGTTTGCGGATCTTTCAGCATTGAATGATTGTTGGACTGTGATTGAGGTCGTCATCTTCTTCTCATCCTAAACATTTGAACGGTTGATGATGAATTCATTTATAGAAGTTCTGTCGCTTGTGTTTTGTTAAATTGTCTGGTATTATATAGGGAACGAGCTGATACAATACAATCCACCGGAAGACTACAGCAGTCTCTTCGACCAGTTTGCGTGTGGCGCTTCGTCTTCATCATTCAACGATCCAATGGGTCTTCATGGTCAAGATGATTTGGATCAACTCTTTGAAACGAATCAACTCATCCTTCAAGACCCGACTCTCGACGATCACCAGTGATGATGAGATTATTCCGTCTCAATCTCTCTCTCTCAACTCAACGTCAATATCAATATGAATATGATGACAACTCTCGTTGCGCTGATCACATAAACTCTCACTTGATGAACTCAACTTCAGCGATGACAGTTTTTCACGACAATGGTGGTTTTAACGTTCAGCCACTCTCTCTGAGGTCACTTTGACATTCTCAACACACAGTGCATCGTAACGAGAATCCATTTGCTATCGGATTCATTGTTTGCCTCCTCTTTGATTGGTTCAGTTGAGGAGGAGGAGGAGGTACTGTTTGTAGCTCTGGACACTTAGTAGCATGTGTGGCACGATCATCAATTTGCTATATAGCAGCTTCAGATTAATTTGCATGCAATGGAAAAATGGAAGTAGATGGAAATAGAGTTGATATTGATACTTTAGAGTTGATATTGATACTTTAGAGTTGATATTGATACTTTAGAGTTGATATTGATACTTTAGAGTTGATATTGATACTTTAGAGTTGATATTGATACTTTAGAGTTGATATTGATACTTTAGAGTTGACAATTGATACTTTAGAGTGGACATTGATACTTTAGAGTTGATATTGATACTTTAGAGTTGACAATTGATACTTTAGAGTTGATATTGATACTTTAGAGTTGACAATTGATACTTTAGAGTGGACATTGATACTTTAGAGTTGATATTGATACTTTAGAGTTGACAATTGATACTTTAGAGTTGATATTGATACTTTAGAGTTGATATTGATACTTTAGAGTTGATATTGATACTTTAGAGTTGATATTGATACTTTAGAGTTGACAATTGATACTTTAGAGTGGACATTGATACTTTAGAGTTGATATTGATACTTTAGAGTTGACAATTGATACTTTAGAGTTGATATTGATACTTTAGAGTTGATATTGATACTTTAGAGTTGATATTGAAACTTTAGAGTTGACAATTGAAAAGCCTTCTGCTCTGCTGACTGTTTGTCAAACGCAATTCTTTCTTCGTCTGACTTCTAACTTGCTTACGTAATATTCTGTTGGTCGTATCCATCATTATAAGAAACTCGCTTCTTCGTGTGTTGAAATTGGTTGAGACCGTACGATGTCAGCTGGCCACCGACGAAATAAACGCAAACAAAGAATGTGTGAAGGGTGGAGCGTTGGAACGACACACACGACCATTTGACATCACAGGTAAAATGTCAGATGCCTGTTGAGAGAGGTTTTCCAGGCAGAAATCTCACGAGAGATTAAATTTCTTTGTTGAAAATGAAATGGACAAAAAGATGAGCTGAGCAAAAGGATTCATTCAACGAAGGAGGACGTCTGTGTTGCAGCAATTGTCTCTCGTTACACAGCGTTCGTTATTTGCATTAATTAACGGGACAACAATGATTATATTATTCTAGTTGTAATCTTAACAAAATGTACGCTAGTTAATTGTCTAATTAATTACGTGATTCAGCTTGTAATATCTGGAGAGTAACATAGCAAGGTCCCTCATTGGTTTATTATTATTATATATCTTTGTTAAAACAATCTTTCGTGTGCACTGCCACCGCATAAGACTTTCATATTCAGCAGAACTTGTTGGTTTAGTGGACCATTTTATAAGATAGATTTCATGACATTAGTTGTTAGTCTTAGATGTTAAAAACCATTTTGGTGGCTGTGGGGAGAGTTCAAATTTCTAGTTGAAGTCTTGGTTTCATTCGAATTGTAAATCAATCGATAACTTTAACCAACGCATCTGTCGTTGGCTGATGCTTGTCACATGTACACACATTGACATTTGTTGTTAGTGGAAAACGCTGTTGGACTTGCAAAACCGTTTTCAAAAGCCTTTCCCATCTTAAAAGCAGAATCCTACGACCTTGTTAATGTTCTTTTGAACTTGAACGTTACTTGAAACAGGATTCTGATGCACTTTAACCCTTTACCAGTTCATTTTTAAATTTTAAGCCCGTTTTCAGCGGATATTCTTGGGGCAAAAGATAAAGGAAAGATGTTTATTCATCAAAGTCAATGTTTTCATTTATATGCAGCCATCAATTGGAGTTTGCTTCAGATCAGTCTACATGTCTGATGTCGATGACAGTTTGAGTTGAATAAATGGATTTAAAATCGAATCAGTCGAATACTGAAACGTCGTCGTCACTTGTACATTCGATCAGTCAACTTAACTTGCAAATTGCTTTCATTTCTAATACATTTAATAAATACTTTTCGAAGGGGTTCAGAGATGTGTTGAATTATTTACATACGCGATGGCAGTTTTGATCCAGCGTCATTTCTTGCATCAAGAAAATGATGTTCCAGGGAAGGAGGAAGGAAACTAACATGGAGTGCTTCCTTTTCAATGTTGGGGCTCTGACTCAGCCATTTCTGTATTATATCCATGGTCAATCAGATTGATGGCTCTTCTTTTCTAAGAGGTCTTGTTCATCCTGTCCACGTTTATTGTTTGTTTACTGCCAATGACACAATTTAAGGAAAAGCCAAGACTTCCTCCTAAGTTCTAACCTATTACGCAGCATGTTCATTTGCTGTCAATTTCATCCAATTCTGAAAATGGTTGATAAAGAATTTTGCTATTCAAAGTTATAGAAAACTTTAAATGCATTTTTCTCAGAATTGTAATTCAAACAGCTGAACCATATTTTTTACTCATAACTTACGACAAAAACATGACAGAACAATAATAAAATTTGCCTTCCTGAGGCTGGTACGCCTCCTCATCCAATGGCAACATTCCATATGGCAGAATGACAAATCAAGAAGCATTCATTCATTATTAGAATTTATATAGCGCCTCATTTAAGCAACCTTCACAATGTAAAGTGCTTTGGATAACAACTATGCAATTGGCCAGAAATACTAGAATTGGATAAAGTTACCTGCTTTGTTGCATTTCCTTTTGTCCAATCTAGTTGGAAGAGGTGTCTCAACAGTAGTTCTACTGGTAGTTCTATTTGCAGGGATAGCTGCATTGTGGAAAAAGCCGATAATTGGGAGCAAAGCATAATGGGGAAAGTTCTGTCTTCAGTGGTAGGTAAATGGAAAGGGTGTGAGAAAATTAGCTAGTGGCAAAGTGAAATGTATGAAGGAAGTATATCTTCATGGGATCTGCTGGTGTCTGATCCAATCAGGGCACAGTAGATACATGGGCCGAAGGAATGTCTGGCGAAAATATAGCTACACATGGTTAAAATGATCTGCTAAGTATGGTGTAATGAAGTTCAATACCAGACAGAAAGAAGACAACAGCCAGTCCATCATTGAGTCTTCTCTTAACAATTCTAACTGATGCTAAAATAAAATGTCTCACTTCAGCAGAAGATGAATGAATGAACATGAAAGTCTGGCAGTTCGCAATATCTTCTGCTACTTTGAAGAGATTTCTCTAAAAACCAATGTCATTCCATTTGCAATATATTTTACACTGATCAGCTTTAAATACATAGATAATTAATATATCAGCATATTAAACCGGTTCATATTTAAATCAGTGAATAATTCTTTTATAAATAAATTCTTCACGTAAATGACCAACGCTACATAATTTCTAACGTTATTCAACCGGGTTGCAACGAGCTGCTGCTGCCGTAGATACGAACAGTGCTGAAGAAGATCTTTGAATCAATAAACTTTCAACTGGAATCCGTGAACACGTTTCGACTTAGACGTAAAAATAATGCCGCTGTTATCAGACAGATGGCGCTGTTTCTGGTTACATGTGAGCAGATGTGACATCTTTTGATTTGGAATAGACTCCTCCTCCTCCTCCTCCTCCTCCTCCTCCTCCTCGACTGATGAGTACTCTTAGACTTGAATCATCGTCGTCATCATCGCGATTAGACTTTGTGAGGAATTCGTCGTGGCGCACGGTGTTTCTCTTGTACGATGCGGAAGTATCGCAACAATTCATCGAAATCGATTTTCTTTGGCAGAGATCGATCTTCGTGCGTTCGGTCGTTGTACGCCAGTCTAAACAGAAGATGAGGAGAGTTTAAGGGGGATTCACTGCCAACCAGATGCAACCAAGACAACAGCTGGTCAACCGTTGCTTCAGTTGTCCATGCAAACCATCTGTACACTACAAGTCTATGTTTGAGAACACCAAACACTAGTTTGAAATACCACATAGTTCCCAACATCTCACGTTTTACTTATCAGTTCTAATCAGTTTGGAATTTCAGGTAGAATTGATGTGATTAGAACTCTTCATAAAATTACTCAGCTCAACTTCATTATGCCCGACCAACCCCCATCCACTTTAGTACAGTCTGTTGACTTCCCTGGCTGTCTAAACGGATATTGCATTCCACCATAGATGACCATTCTTGAGTCCTGCGGTCTATCGCTTCAACATGACCAACGATTGATGACTCATCATCAATGACTCATCATTGATGACTCATCATCGATGAATCATCATTGATGATGATTCATCGATGAATCATCATCAATGACTCATCATCGATGACTCATCATCAATGACTCATCATCGATGACTCATCATCAATGACTCATCATCAATGAATCATCATCGATGAATCATCATTGATGAATCATCATCAATGAATCATCATCAATGAATCATCATCAATGAATCATCATCAATGAATCATCATTGATAACTCATCATTGATGACTCATCATTGATGAATCATCATTGATGACTCATCATCATGTGAAACGGTTCAATTGAAGTCACTGGATCATCAACTAGTACGTGTAACATTATGCTAATGATGCCATACTAAAATCATATCTGTGGATTTAAATAGAAGACTGCATTGTTATGGAACTAAATCAAAACGAGAGCCGAAGGAAGCAGTTGAGTTATATTTAGTGTGTGTGGTGTTGGTGGTGTTAGTGTGTGTGGTGTTGGTGTGTGTGGTGTTGGTGGTGGTGGTGTTAGTGTGGTGGTGTGTGTGGTGTTGGTGTGTGTGGTGGTGTGACTGAGTTGTGTCGTCTGACCTTGTTTCGACGGATGAGAACTGTACGTTTGGAATGCATTGAAGTCTGTGCTGGAGAATGTGGAAAGCATCACTCTGCGGCAGAAGCATGAGAAGACCGTACAGAGACTTGACGAGATGATGATTGTGCAACTCATCGAGCAACTGCAGACGAAGATCTAGCGAAGGAAATCACGAAAACACTTTCTTCATCTAAACATCTCATAAGATCTCCTGCATCAGAACACTCTAATGCACTCGCACTGCCTCAGTTACGTAGTTCACATTCATTCCTTACTAAACTTAAACTGTTCTGTTTGGGCATGATGGTGTTGGGAGCACCTCTGCCACGTTTTTTCTTGTAGAGGCACTATATAAATTTCCGAATTAATTCAGAGAATTTACATAGCACATCTGCAAGAAACCTTTGAGAGACACTCCTAGCCACAGCCAAACGAAGCGCAATTTGACGAACTTGTAAAAGCAAGAGAGTTTGACTGAGGCAGCAAATGTAGGTCTCTAAGTCTAGTGGATGGTTCAGAAACTCATGCAACTAACACCTAAATAATCTCATAAAAATGTAAAAAAATTAATACTGCTGTCACACGCACTAAAATGACTCAGCAAAAAATTAGAATAATTTGTTGTAGAGGACTTACAAGTAAATAAACTTACAAGTAAATAAACTTACAAGTAAATAAACTTACAAGTAAATAAACTTACAAGTAAATAAACTTACAAGTAAATAAACTTACAAGTATATAAACTTACAAGTATATAAACTTACAAGTATATAAACTTACAAGTATATAAACTTACAAGTATATAAACTTACAAGTATATAAACTTACAAGTGAATAAACTTACAAGTGAATAAACTTACAAGTAAATATCGGCGATTCTATCAACTGAACGAGTTTGTCGATCTCTGTTAGAAAATCAACCGTCACTTCAAGGTCACCGCTGGAAAATGCAAGGTCAAGAGAAAACAAGAACTGGAATCAACATAAACAGAGAAGAAAACTAGAATTAGAAGATCATGGTTTTGTGTCTTTTACGGTTGTCAGTTAAACTGTTCACAAGTGACATCTTAAAAGGATTCAATTGTGGAAGAATTGCACCAAAGCTCGTAGAAAGTTCAAGCTCTGCCTTTCTTAACCCCTTTACCGGCTATTAAATTTTTTAAAACCTAGTCTTATTTGGCGAATAAATTTTATGTCGATCTAAGTGGAATAGCATACTTCACTCATGAGTTTCGAATATATGGTGTTTCAAATGACGACAATGACGATTGATGACGTCATCAATGACGTCATTGAGGATTGATGACGTCAATGATGACGTCATTGAGGATTGATGACGTCAATGATGACGTCATTGACGATTGAAGACTTCATTGAAGATACATGCCGTCATCGATGGCGTTATTATTGCCGTCATTGACGATTGACGACGTCATTCATGACGTCATTGATGAAGTCATGGAGCTTGATGACGTCACTGACGATGTCATTCACGATTCATAACGTTATTTACGACCTCATTGACGATTTATGACGTCATCGTTATTATCGTCAACCTCCCGTCATCATCATCATCATCGTCGTAGTCATCATCATCATCATGGTCGTCATCATCATCATCGTCGTCCTCGTCATCCTCATCATCGTCGTTGTCATCATCATCACCATTATCGTCGTTGCCATCATCATCATAGTCGTCGTCATCATCATCATCATCACCGTGGTCGTCGTCATCGTCCTCCTCATCGTTGTCGTCATCATCATCAACGTAGACGTCGTCATCGTCGTCATCATCATCATCATTATCATCATCATCATCGTAGTCGTCATCGTCATCATTATTATGATCATCATCATCGTCGTTGTCGTCATCACCGTCGTTGTCGGCATCATCGTCGTCGTCATCCTCATCATCGTCGTTGTCGGAATCATCATCGTCGTCGTCATCATCGTCATCGTCGTCGTCGTCATCATCATCATCGTCGTCGTCATCCTCATAATCATAATATTTATTCTACATCATCGTAGTCATCGTCGTTGTCGTCATCCTCATCATTGTCGTCATCATCATCATCGTCATCATCATCATCATCGTCATCTTTATCATCATCATCATCGTCGGCATCATTATGCACCGCAACGACGTCTTTTTAGCAGTTTGGACAAGAAAAATCGACGCTGTAGTTCATAATAGCAGTTGGACGATTATAATCGGGGTTGCCGTATAAAGGTCGATTGTTATGGACGATTATAATCGGGGTTGCCGATAAAGGGGTTAACATCATTCATGAAAGGAGAAACGTTTTGCAAGTAAATGTTTCAGCATTGAGTCAACATATTAAGATGATCTACATAATTAGAATCTAATGCAATCCATCATAATTAGAATCTAATGCAATCCATCATAATTAGAATCTAATGCAATCCATCATAAATAGAATTTAATGCAATCCATCATAAATAGAATCTAATGCAATCCATCATAATTAGAATCTAATGCAATCCATCATAATTAGAATCTAATGCAATCCATCATAATTAGAATCTAATGCAATCCATCATAATTAGAATCTAATGCAATCCATCATAATTAGAATCTAATGCAATCCATCATAATTAGAATCTAATGCAATCCATCATAATTAGAATCTAATGCAATCCATCATAATTAGAATCTAATGCAATCCATCATAATTAGAATCTAATGCAATCCATCATAATTAGAATCTAATGCAATCCATCATAATTAGAATCTAATGCAATCCATCATAATTAGAATCTAATGCAATCCATCATAATTAGAATCTAATGCAATCCATCATAATTAGAATCTAATGCAATCCATCATAATTAGAATCTAATGCAATCCATCATAATTAGAATCTAATGCAATCCATCATAATTAGAATCTAATGCCATCCATTCTAAACTTCCAGAAATTTTCATGCAGAAAGTTAAACAGAAAAGATATCAATTAATTTGTCGAGATTATATCTAGTTATCTAAACAAAGAGAATGTGAATGAAAGGAGGAAAGAAGCGAAGGAAGCGAAGGATACAAGATGGTGAGCAGCTGTGATGCGTGACGATAGTTCTGTGTGAGGAAGCAGAGCGCGACCGTTGACACCGCGTTGTGACACCAAGATTTGTAGAGACAGACAAACAAGTCAGCACTCGCCTACAACCGAAACAGATGAAGAAAGATTCAAAGTGACGTCACATCAACCAACCAATCATCATCCTTAAATTTAAGCGCCTTTGTGAGGTTATTGCAAGGTGCTATATAAATGTTCATATACATACATACATACCTCCTTGCTCAATTCGAGTCTAAATGAATTCTAAACCCAACACATCCGACATTTCAATCACTTAAACTTAGAACTTCAGCTGACTGAAATGTTTGTCTGTCTGTCTGTCAGTCACAAATAGTTATGTATGTCTATATCTGTCTGTGTATGTCTGTCTGTCTGTATGTCTGTCTGCCAGATTAAACCAACTGTGGGACAGCAGCTGTACTGCTGCACAGTCTGCAGTTAGTTCACTGCAGCTGCAGATCTAAACCGGAAGCAGGACTTCTGAAACTCAATCAGTCAGTCTAACAATGCTTATTGTATTACACAACAATGCTTATTATATTACACAACAATGCTTATTATATTACACAACAATGCTTATTATATTACACACCGGTTGAACTAACTATTAAAGCTAACTTACTTACCATACCTAGACCTATCGATACTTACCTAATGCCAATCCATTCTTAATGACTTAGATGATGATGATGATGATGACGATGGTCATTGTCTGCTGATTTAACTTACAGCCGTCTTCAGTTCCTTGAGTTCCATGCGTAGTTCGAAGAGTTCGGTGGCTGTGAGGAGAATCGTGCTGAGCGTGCAGATCATACGAGACGCAAAGACCATGTCTTCCTCCTGCACGAGGATCTCTGAACAACAGCTGTAGATATCTTCCGGATTCAGAAGCAGGCACAACTCTCTACACACAAATTAATTATATAAAATATCGTTCGATCGATAGATAGCACAACTTTGGAAGCATTAAGAAGATTCTTCAAGAAAACACGTTGTTTTGCTTTGCTACTGAATGATGAATGATCCCTTGTGTTATTTTGTTGTGCTACTGAATGATGAATGATCCCTTGTGTTATTTTGTTGTGCTACCGAATGATGAATGATCCCTTGTGTTATTTTGTTGTGCTACCGAATGATGAATGATCCCTTGTGTTATTTTGTTGTGCTACCGAATGATGAATGATCCCTTGTGTTATTTTGTTGTGCTACTGAATGATGAATGATCCCTTGTGTTATTTTGTTGTGCTACTAAATGATGAATGATCCCTTGTGTTATTTTGTTGTGCTACTGAATGATGAATGATCCCTTGTGTTATTTTGTTGTGCTACCGAATGATGAATGATCCCCTTTCGTCGACGAGCTGTCGATCTGTGCTGAAGAGTTTAAGGAGACTGATGAGAAAGAACGTGAAGTATTCGTTGAGGTTATGCGACGGTTCGATGTGATTCTTAACGTCAGCCGACAGCAGAAACGACGAACTTCTCGGAGGAGGAAAGTTCGCTCCAGCGGAACTCGATGAGATCTCAGCCAAGACCTTGAGGTCAAGAATGACGACCTACGACAAAATCAACTTATGCAACCGAAAACACATCTCAAAAAGTGCTGGATTTTTTTTCTTAGTCTATCTATAGATGCATGAATTATGAAGTCACCTAACATAACATGTTTATGAACATGTGGCATTGTATTTTTATTTATTTATTTATTTACTGAGAATATGAAGTTAGCTGAACACACATGCACACAACACACACACACACACACACGCACACACACGGCAAGATGGGCAAATTAAAACAGTCAGGAAAGTTTGCTGCAGATAAGAGGCAGCAGAGTTTAATGTCTACAAAGGAAGACTGTTTCAGATGGATGGTTGAGGACATCAGAAAGAAGCAGAATGGACTTCAGTTGAATTTGGAAATGACGTTGAAATCCAGGTTTGTAACAAGGAAATCAACATGAATTGCATTACCACACTGTGCACATAACCTACGAGCCTGAGCCAGTTGAGATGAATTTTCTAAAACAGATCAACTCCTATGAGGAGAGGTAAATAAAATGGCTGGTCCACTTGCTTAGAACTTCTTCGTCTTCTTCTTCTTCTTCTGTGATGTACTTAATTCACATTTTACATGCAGCGATTTTTCAGTCACCTTCTTCTTTCAAATGTCAAAACTCACTCAGAGATTTTGTTGAAGCAAAACAAATCGGTCGATGGACAAACGCAAAATTCGACGCTCTCTTCCGAATCATGATTTATCGCAACGTTACAATGAATGTCAGCTACGTCGTAGTCGTCGGACAATGTTTATGAAGTGCAACAATCACATTATCACGTTATCACGTGTCACAACGTTATCACGTGTCACAACGTTATCACGTGTCACAACGTTATCACGTGTCACAACGTTATCACGTGTCAGTACCAGGCCCGGCCCTAGCGTTTGCGGGGCCCAAGGCAGCAGCGTGTTCCTGGTAAAAATTTACAAAAGTTGATTTCCTGTAAATACGGCCTTGGCACTATCAAATTATTATGTAGCCTGTACGTCTAATAAATTATTAAGCAATGGAAATCGTGGGCGTCCTCACATAGTGGCACGAGAGGTACTTGCCCCTCTGGAAAATCAACACCTATTTTTAGCAACATTTTTCGATTTTTGACGAATTTCTTTGCGCCAAAGCGCAAATGGCACTAATGATGCCCATAGTGACACAGAGAAATTTGCATTTATGCACCTCTGTGAAAATATCCGATTATCCATGTTCCCATTTTCCTGCTTTTTATCTTTCAGAAATTCGGATTCTTGCCAAAACGTTTTGCAGCGTCCATTGTGCTTTGCTCCTCCAGCAAAAATGCATAGCCTACCGGCGCTCATATGCAAAATTGAAGTAAATGAATGCCAAAGGCCTAATAATTCCAAATTATCGTTTTCAAAATCACCTTTCAAATTCACGCGGCGAGTTGACTGCAAGGATAGTTGTAATTGTAATTGTAATTGTAATTGTAATCGAACATTTATATAGCGCCGCTCACAGATTCAGTAGCGCTCCCGACCCTAGTTAGCCCTGCCGCTAACGAATAGCATAGTCTTCAGGCGTTTCCTAAACAAAGGGAGAGAGAGACTAAGAAGCTCAAGACGAAGTTTGTGAGGAAGACGGTTCCAGCAGGAGGGGCCGACATAAGCAAAGCTTCTGGATTGGGCAGTGGCTCCACGCATGCGAGGCACGACAAGGAGGCCGCTGGCTGCTGAGCGAAGAGCAGAGCGGCCGAGGAGAGAGGAGACCAGGATACAGAGAGAGCGGAGGTAAGAGGGAGCTACCCCCAAGTTGATAACTTGATACGCGGCGTAACCATTGTCAATCTCAACAAATTAAACAAATTATAGCCATCAGCGCGGGGCCCTGGAAGCGCGGGGCCCAAGGCGGCTGCCTCGCTCGCCTTGCCCAAAGGCCGGGCCTGGTCAGTACAATGTGTTTGTTGTGAGTGGACGATGATGAAGACTCACTTCATCCGACGGATCTGACAAAGTCTTCAACAGAAGAGGAAAGAGTTCTTCAACGTGCAGAAACATCTGCAATCATACACCACACGAAAAACACAAAAATAAATAAATTGAATTAAGCAATAAAAACACAACATCAGTCATTTCTTTGAAGAATAGTTAGACAAGTGTAAAGAAAATAATGACTCCTAAGTAACAGGAGAGTTAGCCATAATAATATGACTTAGCCGTCCATATGACTAGAATAAAGCCATGTGAATTACATAGAGAAGACATTTCCATCCAATACCACATAAATATATCAGCTAGACATTGCTGGCATGTATCTAGATACTCAGAAGTACCTAATAGTTGCTTGCTCATCTTTGAAATATTCTAATGTTGAGAGAGATCCCCCACCGATGGTCCCTCGCACACCCATACATCGCAAAAATGACAAATATTCCTGACCGACCTTTCTCGGTAATTTCGTGAAGAGGTGAAAGATCCAACGCAGAGCCGTCATTCGCGTCGGCGTTGAGTCGTGCAGAAGTTGTCGAGTTAAGACGGCGACAACCGACGGAACATCGAGTTGTGGAACGACGTCAAATGACGGCTTTCTAAAATCACGAGTTACGCTTCAACATAATATTATTAGGAACCTAAATTTAATGTTAAAAACTTTGTTGTGTAATCTGTAATAAGTTGAAGATGATGATCTGTTCTGATGAGAGCAGCAGTTGAAAAACTAGAAAACAACATTCTAACGCAGGCAGACAGTTAAACAGGTAATCAATCAATCAATCAATTAATGAATCAGTCAATCAATCAATCAATTTTCACTCATTTAAACCTTCTGCTTGCCGAACACAGCTTGCTATGTCTGAAAATTAACTAAAGAGGGATTTTAAGAGAAGAGAGAGAAACCATTTAGTCATTCGGAAATGCTATACACGTATATTGACAAAAACTTTGAATGTTAAAGTACCGTAATGGAAATCGAATTGAGACAAAAGAGAAAAAGTTGCTCACTCTACTGCAGGTGCCACATCGGAATGGTTTTCTGTCACTTTGGATTCAGTCGATGAAACAAGCTTTTCATCTTTCTTTACTGGATGTAAGAGACAATAGATATATTACGAGACAATAGATGTATTATGAGACAATAGATATATTATGAGACAATAGATGTATGAGACAATGCATGTATGTGACAAAGAATTTGAGATAAAATGGAAAAGTCACTTCCCCTAATTGCTTTTTTAAAACTACTGTCATTTTTTTCCCCTTACTCTTCAAATCCCTTCCATGTTCTTTCATTCTTAAAATTCTTCATTCTCTTACCCGCATCCATTTCTAATAATATCCATTCTCAATGTCACTCAACAGCTGAGCAGTAGCTTTCAAGATGTTCTTAAATTCCACCAGAAATAAATATCTCAGCAAAATGTTCAGTTCTGTGTGGCTCATCTCTGCTATGGCACTACTTAAAATGAATTAAATTCTCATTATTATTGTTTACCATAATTATTTTTACCATCATCATTATTATTACCATCACTAACTTATTATTCTCATTGCTACTACAGCATATACCATTATCATCGCTTTTCTTGGTTATTGCAATCATTTTAATATTAAAACAGAAGAACAGAGAATTGGTAGTCCTGAAAGAAATCTGATCAACCAACCGGTCGATGCGTCTTCTCCCTCCACAACCAGTTTCATGAGACCGTCATTCACTGATTTCGCCACTTCACGAATGTCTATGGCCAAGTTAAGAAAGACATGTCTACCACACACACCACCAGACACTGATAATTTATTAGCAGCAAAATATTTAATAATTACTCTGTTCATGTGCTACATGGAAAAACAATGAGCATTGATTGCAAAATGATCACTCACAATTTCTCATCTTTCATTCTAAGCCGAGATTTGCATTTCACAAATTTTGATGCAGAGAGTGAAGAACATTTTATGAATCGTTTACCAAATGATCACCTTCTTCCGCGAAATTCTCCTCTGCGAAATTTTCATTTGATCAATTCCAATCCAGCATTTTCCAGAACCCATTCCCCTCACCCCACAAAAAGATTTATCAACTCTGTGCGACATCTAACAAGTAATTGAGCCAACAATGTATTGTATATATTGCAGAAGAGAAATCACACCTGAGGCTGAATGAATCGGAAGACAAGTCAAAGTCTTTGACGCTATTCATCCGTTGAAATCAACATCAGATGAAACGGAAAAAGATTATAATTCATCAGATGAATCTAACATCACGAGTCGTCACATGCAATTCCCTCTAGAATTACCACACTTTCCATCTTTACTCTTAGCTCATCTTAAAGCCATATAGTCATTTAAAAATTCCCTGATGGTCAAGTTCTACCATATCTGAACAAGTGATAAAGTCATATAAAACGACAAATAACAACGCTAGCTTTGTTCTATTGAGAGGCTAAAAGGATGCTGAGCTTGGCATCGTTGTCGTAGGCAAGACATGGAAGGACGGCCGCCAGAATTCCAGAAGCAAATGGAAGCATCATCACTCCAGACAAATGGATGAATTCCTTCAGCCATGTGATCGCCATAAACTGGATCAACTCATCTGGAAAAGCAAGATATCAACAAAACAATCATCCATCAATAAAACTAAGATCATCGCAGATCAAAAACTGGTCTCCGCTAATCATATATTGCAATCGAACAAGTTGTATAAGATGCATCAATTATAAAAGAAGTTTAGTCAAAGGAAAGAAACTCATCATAAGACTACCTCCTCATAGTAGGAAGAAAAGGAGGAGTAAAAGGGAAGAAGGGGAGGAGGAGGAGGAATAGGAGGGAATGGAGGAGGAGGAATGATGACTGACCCTGTGATTGGCTGTGTACAACGAGAATGTTTGCCATTGATTGGAACTCCACTTTGCTCTTTCCCTTTCCAATGTTGACGAGGAATTCACCGAGAACGCCTTCGCACCTAAACATCAGATCACGCACAACTTCTTCTCTGCATTGAAAATATCCAGCGTTTGATTGCAGAAGAAAATACACATTCATTCATTTATTCATTAAGTGAATTTGCAAGGGGACTACTCAGAGGTGCTCAAAACCTCAGCGTAGACACACTGGAGCTGCTTTCCCTCTCATCTAAATATATTTATGAAACATTTGTGTATTACAACTTATTTTCAGCAATGCACTTACATCTGTCGTATCTTTATGAAACATTTGTGTAACTTATTTTCAGCAATGCACTTACATCTGTCGTATCTTTATGAAACATTTGTGTAACTTATTTTCAGCAATGCACTTACATCTGTCGTATCTTTATGAAACATTTGTGTAACTTATTTTCAGCAATGCACTTACATCTGTCGTATCTTTATGAAACATTTGTGTAACTTATTTTCAGCAATGCACTTACATCTGTCGTATCTTTATGAAACATTTGTGTAACTTATTTTCAGCAATGCACTTACATCTGTCGTATCTTTATGAAACATTTGTGTAACTTATTTTCAGCAATGCACTTACATCTGTCGTATCTTTATGAAACATTTGTGTAACTTATTTTCAGCAATGCACTTACATCTGTCGTATCTTTATGAAACATTTGTGTAACTTATTTTCAGCAATGCACTTACATCTGTCGTATCTTTATGAAACATTTGTGTAACTTATTTTCAGCAATGCACTTACATCTGTCGTATCTCGTGATTTGTGTCACCGAGAATGAGGAAAAGTCCGTCGAGAATCTCCGGCAAATAAACGAGCATGTCCATGTCAGGAACCGTATCCAAAGTCTTCACCTGATGAAACGCAAATATAAATAAATCATCGTTAAAATTATGAAATTTTAAACAATCACTCAAATCAAATCATAATTAAAACCATAGTTAATCAAAACATTTAAGCTACTCCCTCATTACTTAATTTGCTTATTTTCCAACCTTCCTTATGCGATCCAACTCACACCTTACGTTGATGGCATAAAGGTTAACTGCTTAAATAGAGATTTTACCCAGGAGACGATGAATTGTCTGGCGAAAGGATTCTTTGTGAGGATTCTCTCTTGTAAGAGCGGCATAAAAGCGACGAGGTCAAAGGCGCAACTGTCCGTCACAATGTCCTACAAAACCAAACGAAAAGCAAATAATCACGACTCAGCTGAAACACAAACGCCACTTCAGAAACATGAAGCAAAGCCACAGACAACAGACATAACAGACAACAGGTATGACTTACAAAAGGTGTGACATAGAACAGCCACAACAATAGACAACAGGTATGACATAAAACAGTCACAACAGATACCTCACAGCTCAACAAATCAAACAATATAGGAAGCAAAGAGAATATGTGTGCACTGTGCACGTGCGTATGTGTGAGGACACTTAAGATAGCATATTTTCACAATTTAGGCAGCTCATACTAGATACCTAATACCTATGACTAACAAACTAATCGCATAAACATCTCATTGATGGATCATTGAGATAAAATATTCTGGATATTAACACAAAAAGGTCATAATGTGTCCTATAAAATCACCAACCTACCCAAGTTCTTGGTTGATGATGATGATGATGATGACCCAAGTTGAAAATACCATCGCATGACCAGTTAAGGAAAGGGACAATAGCAAACTACTGAGGAATGAAACAAAGACCAGAGATGGTACAAGAAATGAAACAAGGACCAAAGATGGTAAAAAATTATTATAACAACAGTTAATTAATTAATTCCTGTAAATAGAAAACTCGAGAGAAGACCTTCATGAGTTTGTCAAGAAGTTCCGATCCACTTCGCACGTTCTGGTCAGGATCGGCAGCGAGCTGAAAAGAACAATGAAGAGAAGAATCTGAGGCAAAACAAGAGAACAAAGCAGGCAAAACAAGAGAACAAAGCAGGCAAAACAAGAGAACAAAGCAGGCAAAACAAGAGAACAAAGCAGGCAAAACAAGAGAACAAAGCAGGCAAAACAACAGACTCATCTGACAAAAACATTGGCATTGATTGTCTAAAGATTGAGTTCCTGCCTCAACTGCCACTCTATTTCTCTTTCTGTCAGTGGACAAACTTTCGATGAATTATGCAGTTAACAGTAGCGTAGCGATAATGTATTTAAGTCATTTCAATTGAACTACGATCTGTTATCTTTGCCAGAAGCAGAAGTCCTGACTGATTCCTTTATCATAAAAACTTTCTCAACCTATTCAGAGCATCGAATAAGAAACTTGAATAGCAAATTAGCCGAAGAAGAACTCGATGTCATCAAGAGACTTAGAGACTGAGGACCAACTCAATTTTTGCTCTTATCAGCAGAGTAATTAAGAAATCCACGCAAATTGTTCAGCAATTTGTTACTTCTTTACTTTATCTTCCTCCAATTGTTACCAGAAGAAAGATGAAACTGCCTCTAGCTCCAGAGTATCAACAAAGTCTATGAAAACCAACTGAAGAAAGATAAGGAACAGCAAAGTCTTGCTTCTGCTCAGACTGATTCCCTACCTTACTAAGTCCATCGAATATGTCGTTGAAGAACGGTAGAACAGCCGACCGAGCGACTTTGATGATGTTGTAGAGCGACTCACAACCGTAGTAACGCACTCGACTGTCCGAGTCAAAGAAACAAGTGAGGACCGGTTTAACGAGGTCGTTTATGTAATTCGGAGAATCCTAGAAAAACAGAGACAGCACAGATGAGGGAAAAAGTAAGTACGTAAGTATATTATACTTTAATGAACCGCCTGCAAACGCACTGCGAGAACATCATGCAATCAGTTATGAAAAAGTGAATATTTATATATACATAACTAAATAATCAATAGGCCTAATAAAGTCAGTGAAAAAATGCAGGAGATGAACATTTCACTCATTCTGCTCTCTCATGATTTAATCTAATTTTATAAGTGCATCAATAAAAAAAACAGCTAAAAGTAAGTAAGGTCAAAGCACAAGGTAAGTGTCTGTGAACTCAAAATCCTCAAATCTGAGTTCCATCGACCAGATCCCGTTAGGCAAAGTAACACCAGACACCTCGAAGATTTACACAACTAGACATTGTAACTAATTTACCATATTACATAACGATATTTTAGTCATTGAGTTGGCAAAACATGGAATGCATTCTCTGTCCCACACCAAGTCAGTCTTCATCAAAATGTCAGTTGCAGCCAACACATCCCATCAAATCGAATCTAATCTTATCCAATCTAAACTCATATAATCTCAATAAGTAACTTATCTAGCACCATTACCACAATGCACAGTATTCACAATAAATTTGTCTACTTAGGTTGGACCTGTGTCAGCTTATTACTTCAAATAAATTAATTGATTGATAAACGTATTGATTGATAAACGAATTGATTGATTGGTCACACAAATACAAACATTTTATCAGCCAGAGACTATGGTTGTTACAGAAGTCAAAGGCGAATTTTTTTAATAGTCTACAACCATGAACTTCAGCAGCTCCAGCTGTTTACAATAGAAATCATAATCTGACATTTCTAAAGAAGACAAAGACTCATCAGAAGTCAGAACTTTCATCCCAACCAGAACCAGACAGACATCATCAGATTTGACCTGAACTTTGACCTGACCTTTCCAAGAGCAATGGCTGAAGCAGCAAGGCCAATCAGTCCACCCTTGCGACTGTTTGCGTTCTGCGACAAAGCAAACTCTTGTCCGAGAACACGGAGCAACTTCTTGACTTGCACTGCGTTGTTGCTCGCCATGTATTCTTTCACCATCCTGCAATCGACAGCAAAATCAAGGAAATGTCTGAGCACTGTTTCAAGAGAAACACTATATGCATTTTCAATGAACAACTTAATGAATAAGGTCACTAAAGGTTGTGAACAAATGCACATGACTTCATACAGACAATTCAATCATCATTTCAGTTATTGAGTACTAGACTACATAGCAATGACAGGATCTGAAAGGCGCTAAAATAATCAACATGTGCATTGCCGCAGTTACAACTGCAGCACTTGGCATAGCTGTAGTACTAGTGTCAGTCAGGTGTTGAAATTACAAAGTAAATCGCGACACATCAGCTGTGCATGTGAGCGGTTCTTGCACGGTGTTATTACACATTATCAGACAGAACATAACCTTGCGCTAAGTAAATAAATGAGTGAAGAACAGAAAGCGCAATAGTTAGTTGGTTGGTCGTCAGTGGCGCTACGAAAATGAAAGTCTTAATTCCATCGTCATTTTGTTTTCTCTTGCTCTGACACAACTTTATGCATTCGGATTTGGAAACAATTTTCTCTATTACATTATTGTAGACGACATATTAATTCTGCTTACTTCTCAATTTCCAAAGCCGCGACTTTTCTTTTCTCGTACAATTTGTCGTTCAATGCTCTAACGCAAGATGTGCTAAGCGGCGAATAATCCTTTTCTGCCATTTTTAACGCCAGACAACAAAGACCTAATCTTATATATTTTTGACAAAATTGCAGATTTGACTGTTGCAATCGCCTTTCACTTAAATCACTTAAATCAATCCAAAATAAAAACCAGAATTTTGTTTACACCGAAAACGATTGACACAGGTCTTCAATGATCATCATCATGTGCGGTGCCAGAGAAACACAGACTACAATTTTCATTTGATTCTACACAATAATTATATTGGCTGCAGCGCGCCAACTTGTGGACAGCGATATAGATTTACTTATTTTTTCTGTATTTATTCGAAATTAAAAGCGTTCTAAGTGCTGCTCTGCACTTTTGAACTTCTGCGAGTGTAGTCTTGTTCATCATTCAGCTGCCTTTTCTTGATTTTATCTATAATTTCACCTTCGAGTTTCGTCGTTGTGCTATCTCCTTGGCTCAATCACCTTGCTAGATCCTAACCTGACAATTGGTTGGCAACAATATTTTGAACTGACAAAAACCTGAATCATGTCACAGTATAAATAATACAAGTCTTTCTTTTATATAGCGCCATTTTTATGAGCTGGTCCCTCCGATGCGACTTTGTGTGACACTAGATTCATATTGTATGTTATAGAGTAGGTAAAAATATTCTTTATCAGAATACCATCAAACGCATAGTAGCTTACAGAAGAAATAAATTAATAGAACAAGCAGTCATGCAAAGTCATAAAACATTCTGGGAAATTCTTCTATTAATTGGTATTTTCTCATTCAATTCAACGTCGACTCTTTAATACATAATCGCCGTCTACTGTGATTGAAGACTCGCTGCCAGCGTTGCCACTCATAGCTTTTTCCACCTAGATCTAGGTTTTTTCAGCCTTATCTGGGTTTCTAGGTTTTTTTGGTCAGGATCTAGCCTTTTTTCACACGGCGGTTTTTTCCACTTTTTACGCATAAAAATTGACTTTGCTAGGTGAAAATGCATAAAAGACGTGAAAAAAGTCGAAAATGTTGAGAATACGGACCCCAAAAGTTATAGATTTATTTTGGAGCGAAGGACTAAAAAAGGTCATCATAAATTTTTTTTGGGAAATGAACCAAATGTTGGTCGGATGACTAAAAAAGTTCACTAGAAATTTGAATTTCAAGCGCGAAAAATTGAAAAATATATGTAGGCCTATTTTCTTCAAAATTCTCGATGTAGCCTTTTCTAGCATTTGTTTGGCCTGATCTGACCTTTTTAAAAATTCAGAGTGGCATCCCTGCTCGCTGCCTTTGAAGAAGCAGCATGGCGGCGATGTCCTTAGGTGGATTAATTCTAACGCAAGCGTGCAATGCTTTGCAAAGCTCTCTTCTAAGAAGCTTAAAAGTTGCGCCACGGTAAGTTTCAGTTGTCCGCTTTATATGCAGCAAGTCTTAACAAGTGCTAAATCCTGATTTCCGACTCGATGCCTCTTCACCAAGTGATCTCTTCATCAAGTGATCTCTGTTGACCCGCTAGGTCCCTTGCAAACATTATAGGATGCCCCTTAATCTTGACAACACCTCTGTTAATTATGCAGAACACGAGTAACACTAACACGTACTCTTTATTAGTGTTGCTACAGAGCTACTTACTCATAGTTCGTAAGTCCTTTCACTGCCAATGTACGTCAAAGCATTTAGTAATTTTCTTCAGGGATGTCTGACACTTTTTAAATTGCTTGCGTCAATCTCACTTTAAACAAATTTGGCAGAACAAAATCTGTGGAATGAATCACAAACTCTTGTTGTCCACTGACAAACTATCGGCAAAGGGAAGCAGAGTTTACCTAAGATCATAATCTCACACATTCAAACTGTTTTCTTAGTCGTTCGGGTTTTCGAGCCTAGCCCTACACCATAGCGAGTAAGTAGAATGTTTGACATCAGACATGATGACGAGACATGATGATTGCACTTGCTTTCAACAACAGTAACAATGTTAGTACAGCCAGTCACTACATGACAACTATGTCAATATTTCCTGAGAGGTTATTGGAGCATTTCTTAAGTTGGAAAAAGGATCTCAGTGGACAGTAAAATTGGTAAAATTGGCAGAATTACTAGCATTTAAAATCTGATGCAAATGTTGTATTGATTTTTGTGTAGAGCGGCCGTCCAGGTGCAGTTTGTTCGTGAGAGTAGACGCAGTTGCTATCGACGACCGTGGCATGTCGTTCGAACGCTGTCTCCCTATTGGAGGAGACGTGAGTTGACGGCGGAGAACGAGGAGTTTCTCCAGCAGACGGTTCTTGATCGTTACAAAGAGAAGCTGAAAGAAAGTCCGTTGAAGGACGGACCGTGGCAGAGAAATGAATGGACGACAAGGTCTCGTCAAGTTCCTTTAAAACAACTTCAGTCTCTCATTTCTCGTGAATTAACACGACAATTTTTAGCCACATTTCTTTCGACTATATGTTTGCCCTTAGGAAGTTATATGCACGTCTTGCTTTTGAATAATTTACGGTCCAACAATGTTGTGTTGAGGTTTGGTTGTTTGTTCTAATCGAATGGGTTGAAAAACGCAGACTGTGCAGAAAATCTAGCGCTGCGTATGATTGCATTGATTGACCAACTTTCAGATGATTAATGCACATTTGCTGTTTACGACAACTTCTGCGGTTTGGAACTCCTCCTTTGTTAATTGACCCACTGTCATGTCTGTCTGTCTTGCTGTAATATCAGAATAATTTGCCTGCTTTCTTCCAGTTGCTCATGAGCTATCTTTATAGCTGTGGCTGGGCTAGGAGCGCCTCTGAAATGAATGAATTAATCTACATGCAAGGAAAAGTTGATCATTGATATCTGCTTCAGCCGATGTGTCCTTTGAAAGTCATCTGGTTTTCTGAGAATTCTGCGCAATGAATTCATTAAGTTTTCATGTTTTTGTTATTGATACAGAACGAAACGATGTGGATTGCTCGCTGTGAAGATTGGCGTCGTACCACAGTGGACGAAAGATGGACAGAAATTCTTCACAACTCTATTACAAGTATTAGTCATTCATTCAATCATTCAGTCATTCATTGAAGGTATTGTCTGTACTGTTGGTTGACTATTTTAGACGATTAAATGCATACCGTAGTTGTTTCCAAGAAACACTGTTTTTCTAAATATTGTGGCTGAATTTGCTGCTGAGTTTAACAGAGTGATTTAAAAGAAAAAAGTGAATTTTTTCAATGAATCCATTATTTTGTGGTTATTATCATCATTTCGTGGTTATTATCATCATTTCGTGGTTATTATCATCATTTCCTACGATGATGAGGTCGTTTTTTTATACTTTTTTATCAGAACTTGCATTTAAATGCAGAGCGATATAAATCACTGGAAGATCATCAATACAGATGTCATAATGTCGTCGTCCGATTGTCTCATTTCATTTTGCAGGTCTTAGATAATCACGTTATACGATATATTCCACCGGAAGAGTTTGCCAAATACAACACGCCAAACAATCTGAAGAAATCACCGCGATTTGGTTCTTTAGTCGTTGGCGCTCTCAGCACCGATCCATTTAAGGTAAGGAATCGTGGATCGCAGAGGAAGAATTGATTTCATCGTCTGAGTCCAGAAATGCCCAAAGTTGTCTTTTCACCCCAGTATAGATGCTGTCCAGGTTGGATGCAGTGGGAGACACGGCGCCATTCTTGTAAGCTGAAGCAGGGGCAAATAAAAAATTGGGGATTCGTCCTATGAAATGCCCATATATCATGGCCCCTCCCATTTGGTTTCAACAAGCTTTCGAATAATGTATAGCTCGACCAGATGACATTTAGGGCATAGCCGGTTGCCGTTTTTTAACCGGGTACCGGGTCCGGGTAGTTTGAATAAAATCTGCCGGTACCGGGTATTAAAAGTAATCATTTATCTCTATTTACTGAATAGTATGTCTCCACTTTGAATGCTGTCAAAAGAACACCACTCAGTTTGTCGGCTACGTTTGGTGGAATTGAGTAAAACTCGTGTCAGAGTTTTACTACAGTTGAGTTCTGCCAGGGGTTATTGATGGAGAGGTGCTAGTAATATCTGTTCATGTACTCTGCTGATAGAATCATTCTATTCTATATAAATGATGAACTGTCCAGCCAGGCAAGAGGAGGTCAGAGGTCAGCATCCCTGATAAACAGTCCTCTTTCTGTGGTATATGCAGTCCAACTACATGTAGATATATTTCAAAGTGCACCATCCCTTAATCTGTGAGATGTATACTTGGTCATATAGGGGAGGGCCAAGCCTATTAAGCTCCGCTGCAACAGCATATCAACAGGTGGAAGGTATCCCTTCTGACAAGTCCTAGTCTCTCTGACTTGAATGAGAGTGTGACAGATCAAACAGGCTTTAAAGATAAGGAGATTAACAGATGACCACTGGCCAACCTATATATAGTATATAGCTATGGTCAGTGAGCAGCACCTCTTCCACCTTTCCTATACTTCTTCACCTTCTACCCCAGTTCCTCACCCTCCTCCTTCATCATTTCCCTTCTCTTCTCTGTTAGATATTTCAAACAGCCAAACAGCAGGAGGAAGAGGAAGGGGTAATAGAAGAGAAAGAGGAGGAGGAAGAGGAGAGGAGAAAGCATGAAAGAGGGTGCCACTCTTCTATTTAATATATAATATATATATTATATATATATATATTGTTCCTAGAGCTTCTCCTTCACGGTCTACCACTGTTCCTCTCAGGAAGGGGTAGTAGAGGAGAAGGAGGTGGAGGAAGGAGGACAGACAGCATGGAAGAAAGTGATACAAACTCTCCCCTCCTCTTCTTCCCCCCTCATCTTGCTGGTCCCTGTTTGAAATAGGATAGTCTAATATAAAGCAACCATCAGCAGGCTGTCTGTTCTGTGATTGTCTGTTCATTGTACTACAATGCCCAGTTCAGAGATCTTGCAGGTTAACTGTTAAGTCCTTTGATGTGTGGTATGCTATTCACAATTATCCACCCGGCCCGGAAGACCTTTTATCACCGGGTCCGGTTGTCTGCCGGGTGTCAAATACCCGGCATTACCGGGTAACCGGGTCAGTACCCGGCTATGCCCTAATGACATTTAACGATAATGATCGACTATTTGCAAGTGCAGCTTTGATATTTACTGAATATTTACAAGTGCACTGTTTCACGTTTGAAGCAGTTTCATAAATTAAAATTGTGTTTCTTTGTGTAATGATTCGTTTCGTAGTTCACTAAAGCGTACTGCGGTCTGTTTGCTGAGGCCGGGGTTCCTCCGAAGCGCAAGCTCACGCGTTTCTACGTCACTCCAGATGCAGCCATTCAACCAGGTTATCTTCTTCACTTCATCACATGATCTTATTAACTTCCTTAAATCCTCTTCCTCTTCTTCACTTTCCTCTTCCTCTTCTTCACTTTCCTCTTCCTCTTCTTTACTTTCCTCTTCCTCTTCTTCACTTTCCTCTTCCTCTTCTTCACTTTCCTCTTCCTCTTCTTCACTTTCCTCTTCCTCATCCTTCTGCTTCTCCTCCTTCTTCTTCTTCTCAGATTGTTTTCAATACGATTGTGGTGATTCACGGCTATGCACAACATTGCGCAATCTCTTTCTTAATCATTTTGTGTTTTTGTGGATTTCATAGAACACCTGGCATTGATAATTATTTCTAAAGATTTGAAAGGGTATTTGATGTTTGGTGCTCTATCATCTTTCTGACATCGTTTTCGTTTTGTTTTAGGAACTCCGTTGTATGCGAATCACTTTCAAGTCGGAAGTTACGTCGATGTGCAGGCAAAGACGTACGTTGTTTGGCCATTCGTATGATATGTTGTTTCAATGTTTAACCCTCTACCAGCCGATGGTTTAATATAATATCTCATGTCATTTACTGCACTTTGGTTGGTAAAGCGTTAAGTGCAGTTGGACCTTGAGCAGCCTTGTTTCTGTAAATCTTCTTATTATGGAAATAATGAAGATTGGTTTCTTATACTTTATTTTAACCACCTTATTTTAAGTTCGTTTGATTGTCAGTCATGCTGATGAAGCAGGATTCGCGTTCTGTTTCTTAGAGGATGATATAAAGTTCACCATAGAGGACAGTAAAGAGGTCACCATAGAATACAGTCGAGAAGTAGCAATAGAGGACTATTGAGGGGTGAGTGACCCTAGAATACAATGCAGAGTAGGCCACTTGAGAGGCGTAGTATTGAGCATCTATTTGAGAGGACATATGAAGGAAATGACAGGCGGTTTTTTCTGACTCTTTGGTATTTGAATTGTTTTTCTGTTGATGGATGTAAGATGGAGATGAGCTTGTTTTCTGCTGCTGCAGGATTGGTCATGGATTCCAGGGTGTGGTGAAGAGATGGGGCTTCAAGGGAGGACCAGCGTCACATGGAACAACCAAATGGCATCGCAGACCAGGAAACATCGGAGGTGGAAGGGTAGGAAACCATCCATCATCAAGTGCTTGCTTGCCTCACATTGCCACTACCTTACATTGCCATTGCCTTACATTACCACTGCCTCACATTGCTGCTGCCTTACATTAACACTGCCTTACATCGCCACTGCCTTACATTGCCACTGCCTTACATTAACACTGCCTTACATTGCCATTGCCTTACATTGCCACTGCCTTACATTGCCACTGCCTTACATTGCCACTGCCTTACATTGCCACTGCCTTACATTGCCACTGCCTCACATTGCTGCTGCCTTACATTAACACTGCTTTACATTGCCACTGCCTTACATTGCCACTGCCTTACATTAACACTGCCTTACAGTAACACTGCCTTACATTGCCACTGCCTTACATTAACACTGCCTTACATTAACACTACCTTACATTGCCACTGCCTTACATTGCCACTGCCTTACATTAACACTGCCTTACATTGCCACTACCTTACATTGCCATTGCCTTACATTAACACTGCCTTACATTGCCACTACCTTACATTGCCATTGCCTTACATTGCCACTGCCTTACATTAACACTGCCTTACATTAACACTGCCTTACATTGCCACTGCCTTACATTGCCACTGCCTTACATTGCCACTGCCTTACATTACCATTGCCTTACATTGCCACTGCCTTACATTGCCACTGCCTTACATTAACACTGCCTTACATTGCCACTACCTTACATTGCCACTGCCTTACATTAACACTGCCTTACATTGCCACTACCTTACATTGCCACTGCCTTACATTAACACTGCCTTACATTGCCACTACCTTACATTAACACTGCCTTACATTAACACTGCCTTACATTGCCACTACCTTACATTGCCATTGCCTTACATTGCCATTGCCTTACATTACCACTGCCTCACATTGCTGCTGCCTTACATTAACACTGCCTTACATCGCCACTGCCTTACATTAACACTGCCTTACATTAACACTGCCTTACATTGCCACTGCCTTACATTGCCACTGCCTTACATTGCCACTGCCTTACATTACCATTGCCTTACATTGCCACTACCTTACATTGCCACTGCCTTACATTAACACTGCCTTACATTGCCACTACCTTACATTGCCACTGCCTTACATTAACACTGCCTTACATTGCCACTACCTTACATTGCCACTGCCTTACATTAACACTGCCTTACATTAACACTGCCTTACATTGCCACTGCCTTACATTGCCACTGCCTTACATTGCCACTGCCTTACATTACCATTGCCTTACATTGCCACTGCTTTACATTGCCACTGCCTTACATTAACACTGCCTTACATTGCCACTGCCTCACATTGCTGCTGCCTTACATTAACACTGCCTTACATTGCCACTGCCTTACATTGCCACTGCCTTACATTGCCACTGCCTTACATTACCATTGCCTTACATTGCCACTGCCTTACATTGCTGCTGCCTTACATTAACACTGCCTTACATTGCCACTACCTTACATTGCCATTGCCTTACATTACCACTGCCTCACATTGCTGCTGCCTTACATTAACACTGCCTTACATCGCCACTGCCTTACATTGCCACTGCCTTACATTAACACTACCTTACATTGCCATTGCCTTACATTGCCACTGCCTTACATTAACACTGCCTTACATTAACACTGCCTTACATTGCCACTGCCTTACATTGCCACTGCCTTACATTGCCACTGCCTTACATTACCATTGCCTTACATTGCCACTGCCTTACATTAACACTACCTTACATTAACACTACCTTACATTGCCACTACCTTGCATTGACTATACTTGTAATCTAAATGTTCGTGATATAATGGTTGAAAGGGTAACCTTTTAAAATTTTAGTTGTGTTTTTATAATGTTGTATTGTATGTGTGTGTGGTTTTTTAAAGCTATTTATTGTATTGTATTGTCTTGTGTTGCACTGTTGAATGCAATAGACATTTATTGTTGATTTTAGACATTTATTGTTGATTTTAGACATTTATTGTTGATTTTAGACATTTATTGTTGATTTTGGTTGATGTCTGCTTTGAATTAAAGTCACAGATGATCTCACAGATTTTTACTTTAGACCAACCCAGTTGAGTTGGATAGCATTGCAGGTCTATAGCAACATGTGCAAACTTAATTACAGTGTATAACTCTGTAGACACAAATGTGTCGTAAACACAAATGTGTCGTAAACACATGTGTCAAGTATGATTGAGTGACGCAGCCAATGTTCGAACGTTCTGGAAAAGTTGGGAAGTGTTGCTTGGAAAGTGATTAGGCGTAAAAAAAATTGTTGTGTTTCCGGTAACGCGACCGACCCATTTTTACGGCCGCGACCCAAATATTTTTGTAAAAAATTTTATTAAAAAATTTTTTTTCAAAAAAAAAAATTCAAAAAAAAATTTAATTCAAAAAAAAACAACAACATTTGTATTGACATAACATAAGAGACGTCAACAAAATGAAATTAATAGGACTGTTTCTAGAGCAGTTTTAGGTGCAGACAGTCGGGAAATAGGCAGTTTATACTTGCTTAGAATAGGTACTTTGTTTCAGCGTGCAAAAAAGACTAGTGGGGTATACTTTTTCGGATAGTCACTGCATAAAAATATTTTACAAAATAAAAATATTTTCCGACCTACCTACCCAATTTTTTTTAGCTATGTTACCGGAAACACAACATTTTTTTTTTAGGCCTTGTGTATCATTTAATCTCCGTTTTAACTCCGAATGGGAAATGTATTGTGTTGGTCGTAACTCTTGATTAACATCGAGATCCGTTGGGATCGCTGTGGATTTGATTAAGATTACCGATAGATTTGTACATCAGCTGTCAGCTGTTTTAAATGAAGGAAAATTGAAGTTATGTTTTGTTTGGTTTTAGGGTAAAGCGAAAGTATTCAAAGGGAAGAAGATGCCAGGCCACATGGGAATGGAACGGTCGACGTTGAGAGGTCTCAAGGTAGAAACGACAGACACGACGATGATGTTTGCTGTAATGATGATGACGATGATGATGATGATGATGATGATGATGATGATGAGAGATATGAAATTCTATCCAACTGATTTTTCATCGTCTTTCATTTCGAAATATTATGAGTTGGATGAGATGTTATTATGTCCGTCTATTTGTCGTTTCTACATCAGTCATTTTTTATTGTATTTTTGCTACGTCTATTGTCGATGGCAAAGTACACAAAGCCATGCAGTTAGATAAAGATGATATATTATCATATCATTATGATACCTTGATACCAAGATACCTACTCACTTCTGAGCAGGTATCTTGATGGGGCACAATATAAATTTTGACTGATCATTAGAATACTTGTGATTTTTTATGAGAATTCCAGACGCTTTGTCTCAAGCCTAGCAAGGGTTAAATAGCCTTGGGTAAATACATGCGTGATATTGATCATGCTATGCTAAAGTAATTGCTTGTGAGATTTTCTCTGTCATCACATGCGAGCGGCTGGCTCAGTTGACTCCTTCAAATCCAGACTCAAGACTCATTTATTCCTTAAGGCCTATCCTGCTGTTTAGTTTAGTATGTGAGGCACCCTTGTAATGGCATGGCTGTGTTACGGAGCCATAGAAATCGTCATTGTTATTATTATGAATGTGCTTTTCTTCTTTTCTTCAGATCTGGCGAATGAACACGAAGTACAACATCATTTACGTTCATGGTCAAGCCGTTCCTGGACCAACGCACTGCTACGTTCGAATCTATGACTCATGCCTTCAATACCGACGCAAGGCGATGATGGACAGGCCACCGGTTATGCCGACGTTCTTCCCAGGGGAAGAGGTGGAGGGCGAAGGTCAGGACGAAGAACTGTTTGATGAAAAGCTTTTTCAGTTCAGTCAACCAACGATTACAATTGCAGAAACCGAGAAACTGAAGAAGTCCAATTGAATACAAACGCAACGTGATGAGAAAAACACTTTACTTATGTGGAACGAATGTTTTGGTTGAGCAAATGTTTTGACTGAACAAACGGTGACTGGTCTTCGTAAGAGACATGATCGCTCTTCTGACGTATTTACAATCATCGACGTATTTACTCGACCGTGCTTTTATGAATAAATAATTTCAGACAATTTTTTTCATTTTTGTACTTTACGACCTTGTCAAATGAAAACTGTCACAAGATTGTAAAGCCATAAATTTGATCCCAGTTATACTTCTGCTTACAGTTGTACGGCTACAAGTTGACAAATTCCATAATTGATCGATATTTTGATTGAGTCGTGTGCTGCGTATTGCTTTTGAGAAAATTGATGATTGTAGACACTATGTAGTGAGTATTTCCTCAATAAGGTCCAATCTATATATACACTGTATATATATTACGTATGCAAAAATTATGATTTCATACCCTATCTCCTGTTGGACGTTTGGACCCCTCCCCCATGCATACTTGCAACTAGTAAAATAAACGTTTTTTAAAGTTTATTTGTCCACTTATAATTATAAGAAAAGCAAGCACCCGGCCATAAAACCCCCGATCATAAATTCCTGACTAAGCCACTGCAAATAAATGAGTCAAAATATGAAATGACAAAAGAGAACAATATTTATTACGTACCAGTACTTTGTTATAGAGCTTCTTCTTTAGTGTTCTGTCCTTATAGGCAGATCCAAGATTCCAACGACACCATTCTTGTCTATTCTGTGCTTTTTTCTTTATTTATTTATATACTCATCCCTTTTTCTCTGTCCATCAAACCAGTCCAGCATCACCTTTCTTGGTCTTCGTCGTGGTTTCTTTCCCTACATTCTTCCCTCCAGAACAGTCCTCAAGAGCGAGTCCCCTTAACATGTGACTCTTCCGTATTGTCTCGATCAGCGTTCTTTCTTTTTGCACCAAAGATTCTCTAATAGCCTATTTTGGTACACCCAACTAATCTTGGCCATTCTTCTCCACAACCATCATTAACCATTGTCATAGAACAAGCGTCACCAAATCAATGCACTCTTCAAGATTTTAGTATGTCTGAAAACTTTTAAACAATATCTACTCCGCAAGTTCTCTGGGTACTCTACTCTTTCGACTGACGAATTCAATTTTATTCCTAAAATTAAAGCGCTATAAAACGTGCATTGGTTCTTGAATAGTAATCTTTGGTTTGTTGTTGCTGGGATAAAACGAGTAGTCAAATGTAAACGAAACGCGGTTAGTAAAACTGATTTTGCTTCATTTAAACTCTTGTGAATGCTAACTGAACAACTGTTAAATCAGATTATTTATATGTGTTTTAATCTGCTGAAACACTAGTCTGCATTAAATTATACAAGCCGTCATGTTTCGCCAAGGCCCTGGAATTACTGCCGTTGTAGCCAAATGCGGAGTCCGTCCATGGATATAATAATATGATTGGTTCGGCTGTTTGGTGTCTCCATTTGTGCGACTGAAGCGATGAAGTCCTCATCACTCGCATTTGATTTTCTGTTATTTCAGCTGTGCACTGATTTAGCCCACTCTTTGCTCGTTGTTTTCTGGTTCTTGAGTATACGGCCTTAGCAACCATCACGGCTGATACGGATTTGATATAATTAGCGTCGAAAGGAAAGGCTGATTAAACTCCGCCAATGTTCGTACTCTGACAGTGCCAGTCCCAGTCCCAAACCTGGACAAAGGAGGAGGACGACAGTAATCATCTTTGACATGACAGATTGTCATTAAACAGCAACACGAAACGCTGATTACCTCTTAACAAATTTGACAAAAAATTATTTGTCGTCATAACGCAGCACATGCCTTTACAAATGCGCCTTGACAAACATAAGCACACGATCAGTCAGAGCTTTTAGGTATCCAGATGTTTAAAGGCTAATGAGAACTACGGCTTTGAAACGTTTCTTAATGATAGAGATATTGAGTTGGAGCTCATTGAAAAGCAGACATTGATATTAAAGCGATTCAAGTCCTTGGGGACTGCGACGCGGAATGCGGAGAGCTTGTGACAGAGAGAGATGAGAGAGTACTGCTGCATTGAAGTTCAAACAAAAGTGATACAAAGTTTCCAGATGAGAAATACATTCATTCACACATTCACAGATGAATGTAAACTATCAAATGTTTGACAGATAGATTTTGCTTGCATTTTGATCCACATTATTTTATTGTTGAAGTAGTTAATTCAAGATTGCAGCTATGTCGAATGGCCGAGGCTCAGTTGCTGCTTGACTCGTTTTGATAGAAGCGACTTGTTTGATTTTTTAGATTTCCAGATTTTATTGATAAAGATTAAAGATTTTTTTATTTATTACAGAGATTACTTTTGATGATTGGACATCATTCTGTTTGCAAGCGCAACGAAGAACAAAGAATTGAAAAAAACAGCGATGACGACAGATCTCGAATCTGTTAAGGTAAACATTTTCTTTTTACCACATAAGTTGTCAACTTCATTTTTGTCTGAAGAAGGACGAACATTGTCTAGTGAATGATCTCATAATTTTTATGACACCGATCCCAATAATATACATGACACCTATTCAGATATGTAAGATTGTACAACAATGTACATGGCACAGATTCAGATAATTATGTATATGGCACCAGAAAGGAACGTATGAAAGGAGCTATAGAAATGATTGCTTTCATGCGGAGGAGGCAATGAGTGAGACGGATGATGATGATGGTGATGGTGGTGGTGGTGGTGATGGTGATGGTGATGATGATGGTTTGATTTCAGAAAGATGTCGACGAGTTGTATCATTTCCGCGACCATTACTTCGAAATGTTTCCAATCGAAGAAGCCGCAGAGAAGACGAACAGTCTACGCAAGAGACTGGAAAAAATCATCGCTACCATCGACCAACTCAACGGTTTGCCTACATATCTCTGTCTGTCTGTCTGTCCCTCTCTCCTCCCTTCTTCCCTCCTCCCTTCCTCACTCCCTTCCTCACTCACTCACTCCCTCACTCTCTCACTCACTCCCTCACGCACTCACGCACTCACTCACTCACTCTCTCGCAGTCTTGTCTCTTCCTGCAATCGCAAATCAGGGAAGGTGGTGATGAGTTGGAAAGAAGAGAAGAAAGAGACAGAGGGATGTAGATAGAGATACAAAGAGATAGACAGATGGAGAGACAGACAGAGAGACAAGTTATGCAGACATAGAGATAAACAGACAGAGATAGACAGACAAGGAGATAACAGTACTTTTGGCAAACAGGACATAGAGCTACAGGTACCATTAGATGGAGACATAGGCAGAGAGAGAGAGAGAGAAGAGAGAGTACTGCTAGCTAACAAGTGACATATTATATATCAGAGAAATTTCTTTATGTGAATTGTGTTTTAAAAAAATTGCTACATTCCATCTTTTCCATTGAAGACATGATGATCCGTTTTTGTTCATTGGATGACGTTGACATTTCATGTTCAGGTGAAATTCAGCGCAAAGCAGAATGTCTTCTGTTGACATTTCATGTTCAGGTGAAATTCAGCGCAAAGCAGAATGTCTTCTGTTGACATTTCATGTTCAGGTGAAATTCAGCGCAAAGCAGAATGTCTTCTGTTGACATTTCATGTTCAGGTGAAATTCAACGCAAAGCAGAATGTCTTCTGTTGACATTTCATGTTCAGGTGAAATTCAGCGCAAAGCAGAATGTCTTCTGTTGACATTTCATGTTCAGGTGAAATTCAGCGCAAAGCAGAATGTCTTCTGTTGACATATCATGTCCAGGTGAAATTCAACGCAAAGCAGAATGTCTTCTGTTGACATTTCATGTTCAGGTGAAATTCAACGCAAAGCAGAATGTCTTCTGTTGACATTTCATGTTCAGGTGAAATTCAGCGCAAAGCAGAATGTCTTCTGTTGACATTTCATGTTCAGGTGAAATTCAGCGCAAAGCAGAATGTCTTCTGTTGACATTTCATGTTCAGGTGAAATTCAGCGCAAAGCAGAATGTCTTCTGTTGACATTTCATGTTCAGGTGAAATTCAGCGCAAAGCAGAATGTCTTCTGTTGACATTTCATGTTCAGGTGAAATTCAGCGCAAAGCAGAATGTCTTCTGTTGACATTTCATGTTCAGGTGAAATTCAGCGCAAAGCAGAATGTCTTCTGTTGACATTTCATGTTCAGGTGAAATTCAACGCAAAGCAGAATGTCTTCTGTTGACATTTCATGTTCAGGTGAAATTCAGCGCAAAGCAGAATGTCTTCTGTTGACATTTCATGTTCAGGTGAAATTCAGCGCAAAGCAGAATGTCTTCTGTTGACATTTCATGTTCAGGTGAAATTCAGCGCAAAGCAGAATGTCTTCTGTTGACATTTCATGTTCAGGTGAAATTCAGCGCAAAGCAGAATGTCTTCTGTTGACATTTCATGTTCAGGTGAAATTCAACGCAAAGCAGAATGTCTTCTGTTGACATTTCATGTTCAGGTGAAATTCAGCGCAAAGCAGAATGTCTTCTGTTGACATTTCATGTTCAGGTGAAATTCAGCGCAAAGCAGAATGTCTTCTGTTGACATTTCATGTTCAGGTGAAATTCAGCGCAAAGCAGAATGTCTTCTGTTGACATTTCATGTTCAGGTGAAATTCAACGCAAAGCAGAATGTCTTCTGTTGACATTTCATGTTCAGGTGAAATTCAGCGCAAAGCAGAATGTCTTTTGTTGACATTTCATGTTCAGGTGAAATTCAGCGCAAAGCAGAATGTCTTCTGTTGACATTTCATGTTCAGGTGAAATTCAACGCAAAGCAGAATGTCTTCTGTTGACATTTCATGTTCAGGTGAAATTCAGCGCAAAGCAGAATGTCTTCTGTTGACATTTCATGTTCAGGTGAAATTCAACGCAAAGCAGAATGTCTTTTGTTGACATTTTATGTTCAGGTGAAATTCAGCGCAAAGCAGAATGTCTTCTGTTGACATTTCATGTTCAGGTGAAATTCAACGCAAAGCAGAATGTCTTTTGTTGACATTTCATGTTCAGGTGAAATTCAGCGCAAAGCAGAATGTCTTCTGTTGACATTTCATGTTCAGGTGAAATTCAACGCAAAGCAGAATGTCTTCTGTTGACATTTTATGTTCAGGTGAAATTCAGCGCAAAGCAGAATGTCTTCTGTTGACATTTCATGTTCAGGTGAAATTCAACGCAAAGCAGAATGTCTTTTGTTGACATTTCATGTTCAGGTGAAATTCAGCGCAAGGCAGAATGTCTTCTGTTGAGAGGTCGTGCGTTGAACGTTCTCCCACATTTCAATAAAGACGTCGAAGAGTGCTTATCAAAAGCCGTCAAACTCGATCCGAAACTATCCGAGGCGTGGATTCATTTGGGAGAGTCGTACTGGAAGAAAGGAGACGTAAAATCAGCGCACAACTGCTTCACTGGATCTCTCAGTCATGTACGAATTCTTCTTCATATTTCTCTGTCTTTATTTGTCTTTTATTGGGAAATCATAGAGCACAGTTTCAGTGAATGCTGATTTAAAAACTGAGGAGTAAATGGCTGTAATGGAAAAAGAAATTGACAAACAATGAGGCTGAGATGATCGGTGTTTTTTAGAACTTATGCTGAACCAATGCCAAGGTGACAAGCGATAAGTTAACTAACTGTTGGCTTTAGATTCAACTAATAAGAAAGAAATTAACTGCTGGAGCAATTCAGAACATTATTATTTCTGAACAGTTTAACCAAGTCTTGCATAAATATGTCTTGCTTTTCTAGCATGATTCGTGAATTTCTTATTCATTCGTTCAACTACTCAGAGGCGCTCCCGACAACAGCACTCATAAAAATGGACAGTTTTGAGATGCGCATGGAAAGAGTCAGACTTCTTCTTATGTCACCTGAATTCTTGTGATTAAAGTCGTGATATCTGGTTTTGTTTCAATTCAGTCTCGAAACAAAGTCGCTCTGCGTAATCTCTCGATGGTCACTCGTCAGCTGTCGAAGTTTGAAGTCAACAAAATGAAATCAATCGAAGAAAGCGTCGAGTTGGCCAAGGAAGCCATCCAACTCGATGTCACGGATGGCACTTCTTGGTGTATGTCGTTGAAATAATTCATCAATTTATAATATTTTAATTAAATGCCTGCTCAGTCCTTTGAGCGATGCGACAATGATTACAAAGGTAATTATTCCGAGCACTTCTCTAGCTACTGAATATTTCTCTAAGACCATGTGCTTGTTTTCAAATGTTGGAGTGCAGCAATATCTCACAATTGTTCATCTGACTGTAAACTTTTACTGTCGAGTGTTGGTTCAGCGTGAACCCTTTCACATTCCCAGTTTGCACATCATTCGAATTAACGTGAAGTGATCTGTTGACCATCAGAGCGGTTCACTCAATCTACGATAACTGTCACCTACGTACAAATATTCACTTTTCAAGCTGAGCTGTACATTTAAGGCATGTATGAATACACATAATGCATATATTATATATATATATATAAAATATTATATACACAATGTATATATATATAAATAATTGTGTGTGTGTGCACATATGTCTCTGTCTGTTGGTTATTCATATATAATTTTGCTTGTGGTCATGTTTCAGTTGTGCTTGGCAACGCATATCTGTCGCTCTTCTTTGTCAAAGCTGAGGATGCAAATAGTCTGAAGCAATGCTTCTCTGCGTACAAACAATCGGTCAGTCTCTCTCTCGCTTCCATCCTTTGGTCGTCGCATCGTTAATCATGTGTGTGTGTGTGTGTGTGTGTGTGTGAGTGTGTGTGAAGAATATTTATATTGGAAAGAGAAAGAGCTGGTGCAGTTTGTTCATTCATTTGATTAGTTGCTCATCTCTTATTCTGCTCATCTAAGAAAAGCTTCTGTTGTTTCTGTTGCTGACATAATATGTCTTGAAATTTATCCAATCCTCTTCCTCTCCTCCTCTCCTGAGTTGATGTTTTACTGACCGATGTGTGATCTTTGATTTGTGATTTTAGGAGAAAGACGTCATCACAAGATCAAATCCTGACCTACATTATAACAGAGCCACTGTGAGTGTCTAGTGCTGAGTGTCTAGTGCTGAGTGTCTAGCGCTGAGTGTCTAGTGCTCTTCCACTTTTCTTCCGTCCTCTTGCACAGTTATATTGACAGTCGACAGATTTTACTCTCTTGCTTCAGATTGTTAAACGCACTTTGACAGATCTTTAAATATCCAGCTGCATAGATTGCTGCCTAGAAAGTGTTTATCTGCTTTTCCCAAGTCCTCAGTCACGCAGACGACATTTTCCTGAGGTACAACGGACCTTATGACCCCAATCTTTGTAGTCTGGAAGGGGGGGGGTTCTCTGCCCCATTAAATTCATATCCACAAGAAACAATGCACTGACTGCACTCGTATCATTTCTCAGAGAAAGTGAGCCTTCAAGACTCAAAATAAATAGCAAGCAAAATCATCATCACAGGTCTTCAATATTATTATTTTATTATATTAGTCATAAGCAATGCCTTTATAATTGTTTAAGTTCTGAAAGGAAAATGAAGCAGAATTGATAATTCACTTGCTACACCAAAGTTGCATCCTTGCCAAGAAATCATGTTTGTGAGTTTGCAGGATATGCGATTTTTTTTTATTTGTCAAAAGTTTTAAAATTATTCTTCTGTGTTGGTTGAGGCATTTGTGTGTTAGAAACTTGTACAAAGTTTGTCTATTTGCACGGATTGAATCCTGGAATTTCCAAAGCAATTTCAAATCATATCTGACGATGATTTTAAGTGATGATTAGAGTGAAAATCATTATCTGTTTGCTGATGATGCAGAACTTTATGTTGGCTGAGGTGGATTTCATTAGACAGTGAGTGCTGTGTGTCTTTCATGTCTGATCTTAGTTGTACCAATATGAAGAGTCGTATGAAGATGCTCTCATCGGCTACTCTCGTGCTCTCGCTCTTGATCCTACGTTTGAAGAGGCAAAGGTGAAAGAGCAAATGCTGCTCAAGTATCTGAGGAACTTCTCCAATCTCATCGTTAATAAGGTAGAGAGACAGAAAAATAAGAAAATGTCAACAGACAGTTATTGTAGAAAAGACGCTTAATTGGCGATAACAAAACTTTCATTTCTCTTGCATTATTTCTTAATCATCTGTCTATGAGTCTGTTCTAATGATTCTTGTCGTGGCATTCTTTGAATTGCATCATTGGATGTTTATTATAATAATGATGTCAGCACAATTTGTGCTCGTGTTTGGATTTGTGGGGCAACAATTCACATCCAACAGGTTTTGAAAGAGATTGAAAGAGACAGCGATTACGTAAAGTCTGATAGATTCTGTGCTCGATTAATTTTATTCCCATGTTTTGCAGCTCTTCATTTATTGATTTGTGCTTTTTTCCTTGACAGGGTAAAATCTCTGGGAAGAAGTTGCAGACGATGATCGACGGTCTGAACAAATCTTCGGATCTCGGTCCTTGTGGAGCAGACGGATCTTCGTTCAAGACGCCATCTGGTGCTTGCGTCACACTAGAACAAATCGCCATAGATCAACTGAAACCAGGAATCAATCCGGAAAATGTTGTATCTGGAAAAGTCGTCTGTTCATTCAACATCGAAGAGGCCGTGTCTTTGTAAGTGCTTCAGAGGCCGTGTCTTTGTAAGTGCTTCAGAGGCCGTGTCTTTGTAAGTGCTTCAGAAGCTTTGTCTTTGTAAGTGCTTCAGAGGCCGTGTCTTTGTAAGTGCTTCAGAAGCTTTGTCTTTGTAAGTGCTTCAGAGGCCGTGTCTTTGTAAGTGCTTCAGAGGCCGTGTCTTTGTAAGTGCTTCAGAGGCCGTGTCTTTGTAAGTGCTTCAGAGGCCGTGTCTTTGTAAGTGCTTCAGAAGCTTTGTCTTTGTAAGTGCTTCAGAGGCCGTGTCTTTGTAAGTGCTTCAGAAGCTTTGTCTTTGTAAGTGCTTCAGAGGCCGTGTCTTTGTAAGTGCTTCAGAGGCCGTGTCTTTGTAAGTGCTTCAGAGGCCGTGTCTTTGTAAGTGCTTCAGAGGCCGTGTCTTTGTAAGTGCTTCAGAAGCTTTGTCTTTGTAAGTGCTTCAGAGGCCGTGTCTTTGTAAGTGCTTCAGAGGCCGTGTCTTTGTAAGTGCTTCAGAGGCTGTGTCTTTGTAAGTGCGTTAGCTCCATTTGGTCAATCAAAAAGTCAATCAATCAGACATATAGGCCTACATTGCCACACACATATATGAAAGAATATCCTTATCGTATCTTATCACTCTTTGTTGTGCAATATCAACATCCGTTAAGGTCTTCAAAGTCCTGCTATTTAAGTCAGACTGTTTTACATAAGAGTTCATTTCTAAGCAGAACTTCAGAACTCAAAAATCATCTTATTTCTGAGTTGGGTAAACGAATGGAGGATGTTTTTCTGCAGAGAATCTCTCTGCTGGACTTGATAATACATGTTCAGATGATTGATAATACATGTTCAGATGATTGATAATACAATGTTCAGATGATTGATAATACATGTTCAGATGATTGATAATACAATGTTCAGATGATGGAGCGATGAATTAAGGATAATTATGTTTGTTGCAGCTGCATCAAATGTTGCACTTTATCGATCACTGCAGATATCTGGAGGCTGAAGAAGTACTGATTTAATAGTACTGTTTTAGTAGTACTGGATTAGTAGTACTGATTTAATAGTTCTGTTTTAGTAGTACTGGTTTAGTAGTACTGTTTTAATAGTACTGATGATAGTACTTAGTACTGGTTAATAATTGACTGATGTAGCGTTTGTTATCCGATATGTGTAGTAGTTTCTGTGTGGTTGACAAGTGCAAGACATGCGTTGGTGTAACTGTTTACAACATTCTGCCTGGTTGGGGAGTGAAGATCGGCGACAGCATCGCCATTCCACAGCCGCACTTCCAACAGTTCAACTTTACGTACAAAGATGAGGTCAGCTGGCAGAGTCATCTTTTATCTTTAGAAACCTTCTTCTATCTGGTTAGCAGTCGTTTAAGACTGTATCAAACGTTCATGTCGTCAGTAGACCACAGCACATGTGCATTTCTTACAGTCTAAAGACCACAGCACATGTGCATTTCTTACAGTCTAAAGACCACAGCACACGTGCATTTCTTACAGTCTAAAGACCACAGCATATGTGCATTTCTTACAGTCTAAAGACCACAGCACATGTGCATTTCTTACAGTCTAAAGACCACAGCACACGTGCATTTCTTACAGTCTAAAGACCACAGCACACGTGCATTTCTTACAGTCTAAAGACCACAGCACACGTGCATTTCTTACAGTCTAAAGACCACAGCACATGTGCATTTCTTACAGTCTAAAGACCACAGCACACGTGCATTTCTTACAGTCTAAAGACCACAGCACACGTGCATTTCTTACAGTCTAAAGACCACAGCACACGTGCATTTCTTACAGTCTAAAGACCACAGCACACGTGCATTTCTTACAGTCTAAAGACCACAGCACATGTGCATTTCTTACAGTCTAAAGACCACAGCACATGTGCATTTCTTACAGTCTAAAGACCACAGCACACATGCATTTCTTACAGTCTAAAGACCACAGCACACGTGCATTTCTTACAGTCTAAAGACCACAGCACATGTGCATTTCTTACAGTCTAAAGACCACAGCACACGTGCATTTCTTACAGTCTAAAGACCACAGCACACGTGCATTTCTTACAGTCTAAAGACCACAGCACATGTGCATTTCTTACAGTCTAAAGACCACAGCACATGTGCATTTCTTACAGTCTAAAGACCACAGCACACGTGCATTTCTTACAGTCTAAAGACCACAGCACACGTGCATTTCTTACAGTCTAAAGACCACAGCACACGTGCATTTCTTACAGTCTAAAGACCACAGCACATGTGCATTTCTTACAGTCTAAAGACCACAGCACATGTGCATTTCTTACAGTCTAAAGACCACAGCACACGTGCATTTCTTACAGTCTAAAGACCACAGCACATGTGCATTTCTTACAGTCTAAAGACCACAGCACACGTGCATTTCTTACAGTCTAAAGACCACAGGACATGTGCATTTCTTACAGTCTAAAGACCACAGCACACGTGCATTTCTTACAGTCTAAAGACCACAGCACATGTGCATTTCTTACAGTCTAAAGACCACAGCACACGTGCATTTCTTACAGTCTAAAGACCACAGCACATGTGCATTTCTTACAGTCTAAAGACCACAGCACACGTGCATTTCTTACAGTCTAAAGACCACAGCACATGTGCATTTCTTACAGTCTAAAGACCACAGCACACGTGCATTTCTTACAGTCTAAAGACCACAGCACACGTGCATTTCTTACAGTCTAAAGACCACAGCACACGTGCATTTCTTACAGTCTAAAGACCACAGCACACGTGCATTTCTTACAGTCTAAAGACCACAGCACATGTGCATTTCTTACAGTCTAAAGACCACAGCACACGTGCATTTCTTACAGTCTAAAGACCACAGCACATGTGCATTTCTTACAGTCTAAAGACCACAGCACATGTGCATTTCTTACAGTCTAAAGACCACAGCACATGTGCATTTCTTACAGTCTAAAGACCACAGCACACGTGCATTTCTTACAGTCTAAAGACCACAGCACACGTGCATTTCTTACAGTCTAAAGACCACAGCACATGTGCATTTCTTACAGTCTAAAGACCACAGCACATGTGCATTTCTTACAGTCTAAAGACCACAGCACACGTGCATTTCTTACAGTCTAAAGACCACAGCACACGTGCATTTCTTACAGTCTAAAGACCACAGCACATGTGCATTTCTTACAGTCTAAAGACCACAGCACATGTGCAATTCTTACAGTCTAAAGACCACAGCACACGTGCATTTCTTACAGTCTAAAGACCACAGCACATGTGCATTTCTTACAGTCTAAAAACCACAGTACATGTGCATTTCTTACAGTCTAAAGACCACAGCACACATGCATTTCTTACAGTCTAAAGACCACAGCACATGTGCATTTCTTACAGTCTAAAGACCACAGCACATGTGCATTTCTTACAGTCTAAAGACCACAGCACACGTGCATTTCTTACAGTCTAAAGACCACAGCACATGTGCATTTCTTACAGTCTAAAGACCACAGCACACGTGCATTTCTTACAGTCTAAAGACCACAGCACACGTGCATTTCTTACAGTCTAAAGACCACAGCACATGTGCATTTCTTACAGTCTAAAGACCACAGCACATGTGCATTTCTTACAGTCTAAAGACCACAGCACACGTGCATTTCTTACAGTCTAAAGACCACAGCACACGTGCATTTCTTACAGTCTAAAGACCACAGCACATGTGCATTTCTTACAGTCTAAAGACCACAGCACACGTGCATTTCTTACAGTCTAAAGACCACAGCACATGTGCATTTCTTACAGTCTAAAGACCACAGCACATGTGCATTTCTTACAGTCTAAAGACCACAGCACATGTGCATTTCTTACAGTCTAAAGACCACAGCACACGTGCATTTCTTACAGTCTAAAGACCACAGCACACGTGCATTTCTTACAGTCTAAAGACCACAGCACACGTGCATTTCTTACAGTCTAAAGACCACAGCACACGTGCATTTCTTACAGTCTAAAGACCACAGCACATGTGCATTTCTTACAGTCTAAAGACCACAGCACACGTGCATTTCTTACAGTCTAAAGACCACAGCACACGTGCATTTCTTACAGTCTAAAGACCACAGCACATGTGCATTTCTTACAGTCTAAAGACCACAGCACACGTGCATTTCTTACAGTCTAAAGACCACAGCACATGTGCATTTCTTACAGTCTAAAGACCACAGCACATGTGCATTTCTTACAGTCTAAAGACCACACTTAGCACTTAGGACTTAGTCCTTCCTCGCGCTGGCAGCGCATCGGGCGACACAGCCTCTCCACGTTATCCTGTCTTCCGCAGCCATCCGAGCATCCTCCCACGTCATTTCGCCGCCTTCCAAATCCTGAGTAACCGTGCTTCGCCAGGTCTTTCTGGGTCTTCCTCGACTCCTTTTCCATCCCGTCGGCGTCCAATCCAGTATCTGCTTTAGATTTCTCTCCTCTTCTGATTTATGTACGTGACCCAACCAACGTAGACGCATCTTCTTCAGCATGTCTTCCAGTTTCTCCATAGATGTTCTCCTTCTTACTTCTTCATTTCTGATCTTGTCCCTCCAAGTGATCTTCAATATCCTTCTAAGCCAACGATGATGTGCTGCCTCCAGTTTCTTCATATTGGCTTTTGTCATAGGCCATGTCTCTGCCCCATACAGCAACGTTGTCAATACCAAAGCTCTATACAATCTTGTCTTTGTTACTATACTGAGTCCTTTGTTCCTCCATATGTTGTTCAACCTTCCAAATGTGGCATTGGCTTTTCCCATTCTGCTTCCAATCTCCTTATCACAGCTGCCATTGTTTGAAATTGCACTTCCCAGGTAGCAGAAGTGCTCCACCTCCTCCAGCACATCTTCCCCAACTTTGATGTTCTCCGTCGTTGTCCATTTTCTTATTTTCATAATCTTTGTTTTTGTGGTGTTGATCTTTAATCCGACCAGACCCGCCTCTCTCTCCACACTGTTCGTGAGTTTACTCATCCCTCCCCAAGACTCCTCCAGTAGTGCTATATCGTCTGCAAAGTCTAAGTCCGCCAGCTTTCCGGCTCCTTTCCACTCCAGTCCACACTCTCCATCTTTTGTGCTCCGTCTCATCACCCAATCGATCGTTATCAGGAATAGCAATGGTGACAAGATGCAACCCTGACGCACCCCTGTGAAAAGACCACAGCACACGTGCATTTCTTACAATCTAAAGACCACAGCACACGTGCATTTCTTACAGTCTAAAGACCACAGCACACGTGCATTTCTTAGTCTAAAGACCACAGCACATGTGCATTTCTTACAGTCTAAAGACCACAGCACACGTGCATTTCTTACAGTCTAAAGACCACAGCACACGTGCATTTCTTACAGTCTAAAGACCACAGCACACGTGCATTTCTTACAGTCTAAAGACCACAGCACATGTGCATTTCTTACAGTCTAAAGACCACAGCACACGTGCATTTCTTACAGTCTAAAGACCACAGCACATGTGCATTTCTTACAGTCTAAAGACCACAGCACACGTGCATTTCTTACAGTCTAAAGACCACAGCACACGTGCATTTCTTACAGTCTAAAGACCACAGCACATGTGCATTTCTTACAGTCTAAAGACCACAGCACATGTGCATTTCTTACAGTCTAAAGACCACAGCACACGTGCATTTCTTACAGTCTAAAGACCACAGCACACGTGCATTTCTTACAGTCTAAAGACCACAGCACACGTGCATTGCTTACAGTCTAAAGATCACGGTCTACAAGATCGAAGCCTAAGACAACTGGCTATTTGAAAATTCCAATACGTCATTTTGCAAATGCTCCCAGATTATCTTGTTTTATTTGGTTTTAAGTTCAAAGGATCACAGATCTTTACTCTGTAGTTGAATCTCTTCCAAGCCAGAACAATGAGCTGGTTATTTATGCTCGCTTTTCATCGCTTGTCCAACGTTCTGGAACTGTTTTTTTCCAGAAGTCTTTGACAAATGCTGGAATGTCATTGAGGAGGTTAGGACATTTCTTGTGTGTTTTTGTTCTTTCTTTCCATGTTACAATCCAATCTTGGCTGCAACACAGATCTCTGCAAAACGTCTACAGTTGATGTTATTGTATTCATAAAGCATCTTTCGAAAGCCACGATTATTTGAACCGAACCAGCAGAGGTTCAACCACCACACACCTGCTGCTGACTAATCAAATGTAGAACATGACGAGACATGTTAAGAACAATGGTTGGCAATGAACAATGGTTGGCAAGTGATCATTGTGTTGTCGTTTCTCTTTCAGCATTTCAACTTCAGCAGCATTCGAGTCGTAAGTCCGCCATCTTTGATCGTCAATGGACGGAAGATCAGCTCTTCCACTCTCACCCCTCCAACGCTATCTTTGGTCGCCAAAAGTGAATAGACTGACGACGACGTACATTTCTTGTGTGTTTTTGTTGTTATTGTTGCATTAATAGATCAGCTGCTCTTAAATTATCTTTCGTCGTCATAGTAATCAGCCAATTGAGGAATTTAGCTTAAATGTTTACAATAGAAAATCAATAACAACCAATTCATTATTCACATTCAGCAAAAACCACATGTTCATTTTTTACAAAAAGATTTCAAAACTGTATGAAAACTAAATTATAATGATAAATTTAAAAAATGTTTGCATCACATTATTTTATATGAGTTGTTACAATTAATTGTAACAGAACAAAATTTTAAAGCATTCACTCGGTGATTCAGAGATGCTGCGTACGCAAGAAATTCTATGATTAAGAAATGAAATGGACTTGAGGCTGTTACGAATCAGGGAAGAGAGAAAGGGTGAGAAGCTGAAGCACAGTGATCCTCATGAAAGACGGTTCCAGCCAGCGAGACCGACCTAAGCAATTTACTTAAAGAATGAAATGGCAGTGACCCAGGCCACAGTATGCAGCTAACAAACTGTTCGCCTCTGATGGACAGCGAGTGTGGAGATCGACGTAACCTTGACACATTACGGTTAGAATTCTGAACTGGTTGCTGCACTGGTTGAACTGCGTCATTTTGAATTTTGGTTGTAAAAAACTGGAGTTGCTTCAGTCATGCTTGCTGAATGCTTTGATGGTACACTATATTATAATATTATGTCGTTGCCTATGTACACTGTTGAAACAACCCAATACTGGTATTTAAACTCAAAAAGCGATCCCTAAAAGTTTGTCAAGTAGCAAAGCATTTGTCATGAGACGACATATACATATGTCTCTTCTCAAAACCTGTTTCTTCTCGCTGGGCCTTGCGCACTGGGAGCGCCTCTGAAAGGTTCACCATACTAGAGGCGCTTTACAAATGTTTAAATACAATACAATATACAACCAACGCAGTCATTAAAAGTTTGCATAATTATAGAAATTGCTGTCTTGCTGATCAAAGTAAAATCATCTTCATTAACAATAATTGATTTCTTGCTCACAACAATTTCTTTCTTACACATAATCAATTCTTTATGAGAAATAACAATCAATATGCATAACAATCAATTTACATAACAATCAATTTACATAGCAATCGATTTGCATAACAATCAATTTACATAACAATCAATTTAATTGCTCTTAACAATGATTCCCTACTGGTATCAACAGATGCTTTATGTAAATCAATCTCTTACTTACAACAGCAGATTCATAAGAACAATGGATTCCTTACACAAAACAAGTGGATTCTGTACTAATGACAATGGGTATTTTTAAAAGCAACTGAGGGTTGACATTCTACGTAATAAATTGTCATTTTGTTGCTCGTCTTATAGAAACTATTCAACTGACCTTAGAAACTATTCAACTGACTTTAGAAACTATTCAGCTGACCTTAGAAACTATTCAGCTGACCTTACAAACTATTCAGCTGACCTTAGAAACTATTCAACTGACCTTAGAAACTATTCAGCTGACCTTACAAACTATTCAGCTGACCTTAGAAACTATTCAACTGACCTTAGAAACTATTCAACTGACCTTAGAAACTATTAAACAGACCTTAGAAACTATTCAACTGACCTTAGAAACTATTCGGCTGACCTTAGAAACTATTCAACTGACCTTAGAAACTATTCAACTGAGCTTAGAAACTATTAAACAGACCTTAGAAACTATTCAACTGACCTTAGAAACTATTCAACTGACCTTAGAAACTATTCAACTGACCTTAGAAACTATTCAGCTGACCTTAGAAACTATTCGACTGACCTTAGAAACTATTCAGCTGACCTTACAAACTATTCAGCTGACCTTAGAAACTATTCGACTGACCTTAGAAACTATTCAGCTGACCTTAGAAACTATTCGACTGACCTTAGAAACTATTCAGCTGACCTTACAAACTATTCAGCTGACCTTAGAAACTATTCGACTGACCTTAGAAACTATTCACCTGACCTAAACCCGTGATAACAAGAAGACCGGAGCTCATTATAATCATAGACTGAGAAGTTCTGCTAAATCCAGGTGCAGGGCATCAGCTTATTCACCAGGGCATCAGCTTATTCACAAGGGCATCAGCTTATTCACAAGGGCATATCAGATGCAACTTGTCATCTCCTAAATATCAACACTTGTACAGTTATCAGAACATACATGTAGGCCTATCATTTGGGTCTTCCATTAAGCAAGTCTGCAGGGATTGGAGCTAGGAGGTGGGGCTTGTGGAATGGAACCGTGGCCTCCTAGTGTCTACCTCTAAATTGAGAAGGTACAAGGAGTTATTTGAGCAGAGCCTGCATATTAAATTAGAGCTGAAACGAATATTCTTATAAGCTAATCTTCGGTGGTCTATTCGTATTCGGCCGAATAGCGTCTTTAAATTGATGAATAGCAAATGCACTACATAAAACTAGACCTGCCGAATAACTTTCCTAATGTGACCTGCTGAAATAGAAAAGGCTGGCACTGGAGACCCATAGACTGCTGCTACAAGTGGTTTAACGTCAACTTGCAGTCGAAGCAAAGTCCACGAAAGCAACTGAAGCAAACGTAATGTCAGCTGCTGCGGTACTCGAGTAAAGTCGATAGCCACTTGCTAGACTTCTTTGATAAGAAAATCTACTTTAAAATATCAGAAAAATATACCAAAAACTTATCACAATGAGCTGGTTTTTAAGCATTTCGATATGTTGGCTTAATGTGTTAGGCTGTTGTCTTAGGACACGCCGCACAAATCTTCTTGTTTCAACAAGTATTAATATGGGTTTGTGGAATGGAACCATGGACAATCGAAGACAAATGAATTCATCGTTTAGAAAGAAGAAAGGATTTGGGAGAAACTTTTGAAAATGTGGCTCAGGTCAGTCAGGTGAGATGTGATATTCATTCATTCAGAAACTTTTATAGTGACCCTTCAAGGAAACTACTCAGAGGTGCTCCTGACTCCAGCATTCTCGAGACAACAGTTTTAAGTATAGTGAGGAAGGATATTCTGGTAGAGTGCCAGGGTGTAGACATAGCTGTAAATGAAAACATCGACAAACATCTGAAAAGGATTGGAAAGATGAAACACGACGTAGAACTCTGGAAGAAACTGAACGAATTCAATGCATAGAAAAGCAGATGAAGTGGGAAGATAAATGGAGTGTGAAGATAAATGGAGTGTGAAGATAAATGGTTTGGGAAGAGAAATGGATTGGGAAGAGAAATGGAGTGTGAAGATAAATGGAGTGTGAAGATAAATGGAGTGGGAAGATAACTGGAGTGTGAAGATAAATGGAGTGTGAAGATAAATGGAGTGGGAAGAGAAATGGATTGGGAAGATAAATGGAGTGTGAAGATAAATGGAGTGTGAAGATAAATGGATTGGGAAGAGAAATGCAGTGTGAAGATAAATGGAGTGTGAAGATAAATGGAGTGGGAAGAGAAATGGATTGGGAAGAGAAATGGATTGGGAAGAGAAATGGAGTGTGAAGATAAATGGAGTGTGAAGATAAATGGAGTGTGAAGATAAATGGATTGGGAAGAGAAATGGATTGGGAAGAGAAATGGAGTGTGAAGATAAATGGAGTGGGAAGATAAATGGAGTGTGAAGATAAATGGAGTGTGAAGATAAATGGATTGGGAAGATAAATGGATTGGGAAGATAAATGGATTGGGAAGAGAAATGGATTGGGAAGAGAAATGGATTGGGAAGAGAAATGGAGTGTGAAGATAAATGAAGTGTGAAGATAAATGGAGTGGGAAGAGAAATGGATTGGGAAGATAAATGGAGTGTGAAGATAAATGGAGTGTGAAGATAAATGGATTGGGAAGCGAAATGGAGTGTGAAGATAAATGGAGTGTGAAGATAAATGGAGTGGGAAGATAAATGGATTGGGAAGAGAAATGGATTGGGAAGATAAATAGAGTGTGAAGATAAATGGAGTGTGAAGATAAATGGATTGGGAAGAGAAATGGAGTGTGAGGATAAATGGAGTGTGAAGATAAATGGAGTGGGAAGATAAATGGATTGGGAAGAGAAATGGATTGGGAAGAGAAATGGAGTGTGAAGATAAATGGAGTGGGAAGATAAATGGAGTGTGAAGATAAATGGAGTGTGAAGATAAATGGAGTGGGAAGAGAAATGGATTGGGAAGATAAATGGAGTGTGAAGATAAATGGAGTGTGAAGATAAATGGATTGGGAAGAGAAATGGAGTGTGAAGATAAATGGAGTGTGAAGATAAATGGAGTGGGAAGATAAATGGAGTGTGAAGATAAATGGAGTGTGAAGATAAATGGAGTGGGAAGAGAAATGGATTGGGAAGATAAATGGAGTGTGAAGATAAATGGAGTGTGAAGATAAATGGATTGGGAAGAGAAATGGAGTGTGAAGATAAATGGAGTGTGAAGATAAATGGAGTGGGAAGATAAATGGATTGGGAAGAGAAATGGATTGGGAAGAGAAATGGAGTGTGAAGATAAATGGAGTGGGAAGATAAATGGAGTGTGAAGATAAATGGAGTGTGAAGATAAATGGAGTGGGAAGAGAAATGGATTGGGAAGATAAATGGAGTGTGAAGATAAATGGAGTGTGAAGATAAATGGATTGGGAAGAGAAATGGAGTGTGAAGATAAATGGAGTGTGAAGATAAATGGAGTGGGAAGATAAATGGATTGGGAAGAGAAATGGAGTGTGAAGATAAATGGAGTGTGAAGAGAAATGGATTGGGAAGATAAATGGAGTGTGAAGATAAATGGAGTGTGAAGATAAATGGATTGGGAAGATAAATGGATTGGGAAGATAAATGGAGTGTGAAGATAAATGGAGTGTGAAGATAAATGGAGTGTGAAGATAAATGGAGTGTGAAGATAAATGGATTGGGAAGATAAATGGATTGGGAAGATAAATGGATTGGGAAGATAAATGGATTGGGAAGATAAATGGATTGGGAAGAGAAGTAGATTGGGAAGATAAATGGATTGGGAAGAGAAATGGATTGGGAAGATAAATGGAGTGTGAAGATAAATGGATTGGGAAGATAAATGGATTGGGAAGAGAAATGGATTGGGAAGAGAAATGGAGTGTGAAGATAAATGGAGTGTGAAGATAAATGGAGTGTGAAGATAAATGGATTGTGAAGATAAATGGAGTGTGAAGATAAATGGAGTGTGAAGATAAATGGATTGTGAAGATAAATGGAGTGTGAAGATAAATGGATTGGGAAGAGAAATGGATTGGGAAGAGAAATGGAGTGTGAAGATAAAGGGGCCGTCCATAAAGTATGTCACACTTGAGGGGGGGTTGGGTTTTAGAAAGTGTGACAGTTTGTGACAGGGGGGGGGTCAGGCCATGTGTGACGTCACACATTTATTTATTTATTTATAACTCTTTTATATATTTTTTATAGAATTTAATAGATTTTAAAACACATTTTGTGAAACATTTGAATTAGTTTTATGTAAAAATAGCATGAAATATGAAATGCGTATCCCTTAATGTGTTGTTCACGATTCCTCTCGCTAGGAGCGCTAGCAATGCTGCTGCAAAGCCTTGTTTTAGGCCCTAATAAAAATTTCGAAAGTGTGACATACTTTGGGGGGGGGGGTCCGAGATTTGTGACAGTTTGTGGCAGGGGGGGGGTAAAAAATGGTCAAAAATAGCGTGACATACTTTATGGACGGCCCCAAATGGAGTGGGAAGAGAAATGGATTGTAACGATGGACGGTGGAGACGAAGGAAGGACGCTCTTCATCTGGAATGGAAAGTCTGATGATGATTGCACGTTGCTCCAGGAGGAGTCTTAGAAATCCGATTCTTAAACAAAACGACCGTTTCCATGGAGATGTTGCCTGGTCGTCATGACGACCACATCTCGAAAAGAAGAGGTGGAAATTCAATCTTATCGACCCATTCCTTCACAATATCTTCGGCCATCTGTAGATGATACCTCTTCAGTGTTCTCAGCTGCGTGACACAGCTGATGGATTCTGCGAATTGCATCATCTCGTTGCGTCGTCCGTTCTTCTGGAATAAATAGAGCAGACAGCGCAGAAGAAGTTCCTGGCTCTGCTCGACTACTGCAACTTCCTTTATGACACATTCATCTGAAAGAAAAGACAACTTCTTCAATCTGTGAGCAACACTACGAATAAACACAAAAATCATCTATCCAATCTCTACTGTTATATAAAAGCTCATCTCCATTCACACTCTGCTTCACTGAAGAATTCATTTCACTAGCAACTTAGGAAGACTTGCATCATTAACAAAGAAAGCACTTTCTTGCATTGCTTACAGAGTTTGTACAAGTGGGTCTGCCACTTGAACTAACTGGGCGCCTTAAATGAATTCTTCGTTCAGCTGCTCGCCTCATTGGCCGCATTCCTAAATATGCCCCCGTCTCTTCCTATATGCATGACATTCTTCACTGGCTCCCTGTTTCACAGCGCATCTCCTACCGAGTTGCTGCACTTGTTTGGTGATGCCTACTTGATTGTGTTCTAACATACCTATCTAGCTTTTGTTGACCTGTCTCCGACCTTGCAGCCCGTCGAGCTCTTCGCTCTAAGACAACATGAGAGCTTTTGGTTCTGCAAGCTCGGACTTCTATCAGACAGCGCCAAGCCTTTTCTATTGTGGGTCCCACTATCTGGAATGGCCTTCCATTAGTCTTGCGACTTATGCCTAAGCTAAATTAAACTAAGTTGCTCAAATCCTTTTTTAAGCTGTGGCTGGGAGCGCCTCTTAGTAGTTTCTTGAAGAGGCGCTATATAAATTCTTGAAATGAATGAATGAATATACAAATTTATGGATCAGCAATTAAGCTGCAATCATAATTTTTTAAGTTTCTTTTTCTAAGCTTTGCCAGAAGAACCCGTAGCTTCACTTGGCTCTACACTGATCAACTGTTGGGATTAGACATTGCACCCCACTTCCTCATTCCATACTTAAATGTGCTCTGCTCGTTACTCCTCTGAGCAGTCGATTGTGCATAGGATGGTAGCAGCATTCATGTGGTGCTTCTTCTACTCAACACACTCTTCTATCTTTGAGAGCTCTGTTGGGACCTTGTCCTTAGTGCTTCATCATTCCGCTATTCTGAAATCGTTTCCTGTTTGTCTCTTAAATTATTACCCGTAGCTTCACTCACTGGTGGACCCTTCCACCTGGAATGGTCTGGAATTTCCTCCCTTTCCCAGGACCTGTGCTTCTACAGGGTGGGCCAAAAAAAAGACCCCCTAAGATTTTTGCCAATATCTTCACCAAAAGTAAGAATTTCAAAATGAAATTTTACAGTCTTGAAGACAATTCATATTTACACCAGATGGCCAGATTTTATTAAAATATTTCAAACAGAACAAAAGTTATACCACTTTTAGTGAAGTCACCCACCGTTTTATGACGATTCAAAAACCCGACGCAACAAAAAATCAACTCAATTATTCGGGCCAATATCTTAGCCAGAAGTAGGAATATCAAAATAAAATTTTACACAATTAACGACAATTCATATCCACACATGATGGCCAGATTTCATCAAAATATTTGAAACAGAACAAAGTTATATCACTTTTAGTGAGGCCACCCCCCATTTTTTGACATTTCAAAGACGTAACGCAGCAAAAAGTTGCAAAACACGATTTTATTAAGTCTCATCTCAAATAATTGTTATCAAATAGCCTTCATATTGCCAGGTGATCATTATTATTACTATTTAAAAAATAAACAGGGTACCAGCGTAGCTGCACGTCACTGAGAAGTCACTTAGCAAGATGACATCAAATTGGTAAATAAGGAATCTGTCAGATTAATTAACAGGTCCATCAAGAACTATGAAAAGAGACTCAAAAGAAGTTTTGGCACTGGTGGTTGGCACATTGAACACAAGTTGTGAAGCACTACCAAGTTCATTTGACAACAGTTATTTGAGACGAGACTTTAAAAAATCGTGTTTTTGCTACTTTTTGTTGCGTTTGGTTTTTGAATCGTCAAAAACGGTGGGTGGTCCCGCTAAAAGTGGTATAACTTGTGTTGTGTTCGAAATATTTTGATGAAATCCGGTCTTGCCTTTAAGCATGTAAAATTTCATTTCGAAATTCTTACTTTTGGTGAAGATATTGGCAAAAAACCTAATTTTTTGGCGTTTCGTTTTTGAATCGTCAAAAAACGGGGGGTGCCTCACTAAAACTGATATAACTTTTGTTCTGTTTGATATATTTAGATGATATCTGGCCATCATGTGTAAATATGAATTGCCTTTAAGACTGCAAAATTTCATTTCAAAATTCTTCTGGCCAAAATATTGGCAAAAAACCTAGGGGGGGTCTTTTTTTGGCCCACCCTGTATGTTCTGTTCTCATCTTAAGACTCTTCTTTTTAGCACCTCTGATTAGTTTCTTTGAATGGGTGCTGTAGAAATATTCGATATGAATGAATGTCCGAAAAAGAACAGAACTTTCTCTGATCTAAATCGGAAAAAAAACCTAAAAGATTATGGGACAGCAAGTGAAATGATGAAACTTTGTTTCTGGAACAGATATTCCTACAAAGATCAAACAAAAGTCAATAACTTCTTTGGCACAACCAACATTCATTGCATTGAATAGAATGATCTACAACAATTCAGTGCGACTCTCTTTTCTCACCCGTCAGCATAACAGATAAAGCGCCGAGCAAGCACGATTCGTCCTGCGTCAATCCAAGCTTCCGAATTCGTGCTTGGATTTGAAAGATTGACTCGACAACATCCGCAGCGTTGAACCTCGTCATCTCCTCAAAGCCGACAACGCGTCCACTCGAAGACGTGTAGAGTTTGTGCGTTGGATTGAAAGCCGCACTTGTCATAATCATCCATGCCTCAAACTTCCCATCTACAGAAAAATCAAATATTCATCCATTATCCCCCAACAACAAAACCAGATAACTAATTCCATCATCAGAGCAGCGCTTTAATAGAAGAACTCTACGAACTATTTAGACATACAACAACCGATCTAAAGAGTAGAGTTTAAAATCAGTCTTTCCAGAGATTCACATCCTTAGACAGGATCTTCCCTTTACGCGTCCTCTCATTACTCACCTCTCAGTCACCCATTTCTCTTGTCTGGAATGAACAGACACCAGTGTTGGATGTTCTCTCTTCTTTGCTAGCAATGAATTATGAGTTAAGCATTCCAGTTCGTCTAAGTTCCAGACTTTCTGTGCATTGAAGTAAAGATCCAATTATCCGATAAAAATATACTTTGATACATAGTTGTAAAACCTTTTCTCGTTTTCTATTCTCTCCCAAAAAAACCTCGTTGACACAGTTTTTTCTTCGCATAATTTTTTATCTTTAAAAAAAGCATGTAACTTTATTTATTTACTTACTGTCTATTATTATCATTCTCCTTAATTTAATTTTTGTCCGATATTCCATACGTTTTCAACGTACTCTCAAGGATTCAGCTAACTATAGTGTCATTATGCAAAAATTTTTTAAAAGTCATTATTTGAGAAATACATGTAGTAGGTCCCTACAAGAAAAGAAATTTGTAAGAGAGTTACTTTAATATAAAATTCGTGGGCCTATAATTAATTAATATTTACAAGTAACAATTTTAAGTACAAATGTACAATATTTAATTTAGTACTATTGCAATCTATGGTCTTTGCTTCTGATTATATTTTAATTGCGTTATGTCGATCAGCATGAACTTATGCGTACTTATGTTTACAATTTAAATTTGAAAAGATGTCAATACCTTTAATTTTTCTCAATTTCTTTGAACCAAAGTTTTAAAAAAATAACTTTTGTAGGCTAACGTTACTTATAACAATTAATTTAGGCCTACTAATAAAGTGAAGTTGTTTGCAGATTAAGATAAAATTGCATAAGCAAGGTTTTTAAGCTTAAAATGAACTTTTAGATGTAACAAAGGCAAATTATTTTCTGTTTTCGTTTTTTGTCGTTTCTTTCCTGAGAAAAAAACCGAGGTTTTTTCCGCTTTTTTATTTCATTTTCATCGTTTATACATCTATGCTTTGATACTAAAAGCCATCTAAACTTCATAAATTAATCATTTATGTAAGAGAAACAACAAAATCAGGCACAACGTTGTGCACATTACATAACTTCAGAATAAAAAAAACATAAGAATAAAATAAACTAAATAGATAATAATACAAAAAGATGATCACATGAAGAAATGAAGGCTGACTTTTGATGATGGTAATCTGATCTTCAACGGGCGTCTGAGAGAATCCGGGAATAGATTTAACGAAAGTGATGAATCGACGAATCGATTGTTCGATGTGAGGTATTTCCTCCTGGAACATTTCCTTCCGTCCGTCGATGTCGATCCCGGTTGTCTGGAGAATGTGAGCGTATTCGTCCCTTGGCAATGGTTTCATCGGACCAAAGACTTCACGTTGTAGCTCTCTTTGCTCCTATGTTTCCCAACAGATACAACAACCGTATGTTTCACAACAGATACAACAACCGTATGTTTCACAACAGATACAACAACCGTATGTTTCCCAACAGATACAACAACCGTATGTTTCACAACAGATACAACAACCATATGTTTCACAACAGATACAACAACCGTATGTTTCACAACAGATACAACAACCATATGTTTCACAACAGATACAACAACCATATGTTTCACAACAGATACAGCAACCATATGTTTCACAACAGATACAACAACCATATGTTTCACAACAGATACAACAACCATATGTTTCACAACAGATACAACAACCATATGTTTCACAACAGATACAACAACCATATGTTTCACAACAGATACAACAACCATATGTTTCAAAACATATACAACAACCGTATGTTTCACAACAGATACAACAACCATCAGACTACTTCCAGGTAACCACGCTGATGCATTAATCTCATATCGTCTCATCTGAACGTTTCTGTAACTTAATACATCAACGTTCAGTCGTTCGCTTCAAAAACAAAAACCCAATTTTGCATGTGCATTTTTTTATTTGCCTTTTTAAAATAGAAATCAAAATAACCCTGGAAAACTACGTTAAATGTACGATTAAAGTTATGTGCAACTGAATAGAGTAGTTAAGCAATTTGTCCCAACCAGAGGTCAAGACAGATTTCTGAATTTGTTTACCAGGAAATTCCGTTCTCTTTCAGGCAGCGTGTCAAAGAATTCTTGGTTGTACGGTGTTGTTGAAATGAACGATCCAACGATTGAGTCGATCACTTCCTGAAGTTCTTCGTCCGTTAATCGTCCAACCGATGAAACGGAATTCGGTGACGATATCTGCATCAATGACGATTTCGGTGATTCAGGATCCATGACAACGACACCACCACCCACACCACCATTAACACCACCACCATTACCACCAACACCACCATTAACACCATTACCACCACCACCACCATTACCACCAGCACCATTACCACCACTATTAACACCACCACCACCATTAACACCATTAACACCACCATTAACACCACCACCACCACCAGTGCCACCTTCCAATCGCTTCACTTCCTTTATGTCTTCCGCCTTCTTCTCATGCGTATATCGACCGGTTTTAATCGCTAAAACAACAATCAGACGAGAAGAATAGATGCAGACGGCTGACACATTCACGCATCTACATTCAGATTGAAAGACACGCATCTACATTCACGTTGAAAGACACGCATCTACATTCACATTGAAAGACACGCATCTACGTTCACGTTGAAAGACACGCATCTACATTCACATTGAAAGACACGCATCTACATTCACATTGAAAGACACGCATCTACATTCACATTGAAAGACACGCATCTACGTTCACGTTGAAAGACATGCATCTACATTCACGTTGAAAGACACGCATCTACATTCACATTGAAAGACACGCATCTACATTCAGATTGAAAGACACGCATCTACATTCACATTGAAAGACACGCATCTACATTCACATTGAAAGACACGCATCTACATTCAGATTGAAAGACACGCATCTACATTCACGTTAAAAGACACGCATCTACATTCACATTGAAAGACACGCATCTACGTTCACGTTGAAAGACATGCATCTACATTCACGTTGAAAGACACGCATCTACATTCACATTGAAAGACACGCATCTACATTCAGATTGAAAGACACGCATCTACATTCACATTGAAAGACACGCATCTACGTTCACGTTGAAAGACATGCATCTACATTCACGTTGAAAGACACGCATCTACATTCACATTGAAAGACACGCATCTACATTCACATTGAAAGACACGCATCTACATTCACATTGAAAGACACGCATCTACATTCACATTGAAAGACACGCATCTACATTCAGATTGAAAGACACGCATCTACATTCACGTTAAAAGACACGCATCTACATTCACATTGAAAGACACGCATCTACGTTCACGTTGAAAGACATGCATCTACATTCACGTTGAAAGACACGCATCTACATTCACATTGAAAGACACGCATCTACATTCAGATTGAAAGACACGCATCTACATTCACATTGAAAGACACGCATCTACGTTCACGTTGAAAGACATGCATCTACATTCACGTTGAAAGACACGCATCTACATTCACATTGAAAGACACGCATCTACATTCAGATTGAAAGACACGCATCTACATTCACATTGAAAGACACGCATCTACATTCACATTGAAAGACACGCATCTACATTCAGATTGAAAGACACGCATCTACATTCACGTTAAAAGACACGCATCTACATTCACGTTGAAAGACACGCATCTACATTCACATTGAAAGACACGCATCTACATTCAGATTGAAAGACACGCATCTACATTCACATTGAAAGACACGCATCTACATTCACATTGAAAGACACGCATCTACATTCACGTTGAAAGACACGCATCTACATTCACATTGAAAGACACGCATCTACATTCAGATTGAAAGACACGCATCTACATTCACATTGAAAGACACGCATCTACATTCACATTGAAAGACACGCATCTACGTTCACGTTGAAAGACATGCATCTACATTCACGTTGAAAGACACGCATCTACATTCACATTGAAAGACACGCATCTACATTCACATTGAAAGACACGCATCTACATTCACATTGAAAGACACGCATCTACATTCACATTGAAAGACACGCATCTACATTCACATTGAAAGACACGCATCTACATTCACATTGAAAGACACGCATCTACATTCACATTGAAAGACACGCATCTACATTCACAGTGAAAGACACGCATATACATTCACAGTGAAAGACATGCATCTACATTCACATTGAAAGACACGCATCTACATTCACATTGAAAGACACGCATCTACATTCACATTGAAAGACACGCATCTACATTCACATTGAAAGACACGCATCTACATTCACATTGAAAGACACGCATCTACATTCACATTGAAAGACACGCATCTACATTCACATTGAAAGACACGCATCTACATTCACAGTGAAAGACACGCATATACATTCACATTGAAAGACACGCATCTACAGGGTGGGCCAATAGGAATGCAACAACTTTGACGCCTTATAACTTGAAGAATATTTATCCGAACATCGTGATCAATATACCAAATTGAAGGTAATTATCCATTCTACCACTGTGTCAAATCTTGCGCTGATAGACGGCACCGTTAAAAAAAATATTGGTGCGACGCACACCTCTCAATTTTGAATGTAAATAATGAACATCATGGCGCCGCTCACGGAAGAGGATAGAATTTTAATCAGAATCTTAAGAGTAGAAAACGAATACAAAGCACACCAGATGTTGATAGAATTCCCTTCTAGAAAATGGAATAAATATGCTCTACATCGATTTATTAAGCAAATTGATGCCACGGGAACGTCTAACAGCCGCAACTGTGGTCGCAAACGTTCTCCCGCCGGCGCATCGTTCACGTCATACGGTTGCCTATCTGAGCGCTAACGTACCAGAGTTTATTGAACCTGAGAACTGGCCACCGAACAATCCGGATTTAAAGCCGGTTGACTATTCGATCTGAGATTGTCTTCAGCAACTGGCTATCGTGAACCGATACGTGACGTTGAACATTTGAAAAAATTGATTGTTTACTGTTGGATTGAAAACACCCGAGCACTGGTGGACTCAGCCATCGATCAATGGTCGTCTCGTGTCCACGCTGTCATTATAGCACGTGGTGGACATATTGAATATTTGTTTGACTTATGATAAATTCACTCAAGATATGAATTGACATTAATTGTTAGAACTAGTGATTGTTTAGAATTGAGTCATTGACATATTAAGTTTAAGACTTTTGGTTTTTTCTTGCAGTTTCATGGCAAAAAAGGGACATCGAACATTAATAGCATTATCTCAAAAAGTCGTAATAGTATCTCTTAGATATTTTACAGATTGATAAAAAGGATAATTATGTTCAATCTGATATATAGGACAAGACGCTCAGATGAAAATTGCTTAAGTTATAAGGCGTCAAAGTTGTTGCATTCCTATTGGCCCACCCTGTACATTCACATTGAAAGACACGCATCTACATTCACATTGAAAGACACGCATCTACATTCAGATTGAAAGACACGCATCTACATTCACGTTAAAAGACACGCATCTACATTCACATTGAAAGACACGCATCTACGTTCACGTTGAAAGACATGCATCTACATTCACGTTGAAAGACACGCATCTACATTCACATTGAAAGACACGCATCTACATTCAGATTGAAAGACACGCATCTACATTCACATTGAAAGACACGCATCTACGTTCACGTTGAAAGACATGCATCTACATTCACGTTGAAAGACACGCATCTACATTCACATTGAAAGACACGCATCTACATTCACATTGAAAGACACGCATCTACATTCACATTGAAAGACACGCATCTACATTCACATTGAAAGACACGCATCTACATTCAGATTGAAAGACACGCATCTACATTCACGTTAAAAGACACGCATCTACATTCACGTTGAAAGACACGCATCTACATTCACATTGAAAGACACGCATCTACATTCACATTGAAAGACACGCATCTACATTCACATTGAAAGACACGCATCTACATTCACATTGAAAGACACGCATCTACATTCACGTTGAAAGACACGCATCTACATTCACATTGAAAGACACGCATCTACATTCAGATTGAAAGACACGCATCTACATTCACATTGAAAGACACGCATCTACATTCACATTGAAAGACACGCATCTACGTTCACGTTGAAAGACATGCATCTACATTCACGTTGAAAGACACGCATCTACATTCACATTGAAAGACACGCATCTACATTCACATTGAAAGACACGCATCTACATTCACATTGAAAGACATGCATCTACATTCACATTGAAAGACACGCATCTACATTCACATTGAAAGACACGCATCTACATTCACATTGAAAGACACGCATCTACATTCACATTGAAAGACACGCATCTACATTCACAGTGAAAGACACGCATATACATTCACAGTGAAAGACATGCATCTACATTCACATTGAAAGACACGCATCTACATTCACATTGAAAGACACGCATCTACATTCACATTGAAAGACACGCATCTACATTCACATTGAAAGACACGCATCTACATTCACATTGAAAGACACGCATCTACATTCACATTGAAAGACACGCATCTACATTCACATTGAAAGACACGCATCTACATTCACAGTGAAAGACACGCATATACATTCACATTGAAAGACACGCATCTACAGGGTGGGCCAATAGGAATGCAACAACTTTGACGCCTTATAACTTGAAGAATATTTATCCGAACATCGTGATCAATATACCAAATTGAAGGTAATTATCCATTCTACCACTGTGTCAAATCTTGCGCTGATAGACGGCACCGTTAAAAAAAATATTGGTGCGACGCACACCTCTCAATTTTGAATGTAAATAATGAACATCATGGCGCCGCTCACGGAAGAGGATAGAATTTTAATCAGAATCTTAAGAGTAGAAAACGAATACAAAGCACACCAGATGTTGATAGAATTCCCTTCTAGAAAATGGAATAAATATGCTCTACATCGATTTATTAAGCAAATTGATGCCACGGGAACGTCTAACAGCCGCAACTGTGGTCGCAAACGTTCTCCCGCCGGCGCATCGTTCACGTCATACGGTTGCCTATCTGAGCGCTAACGTACCAGAGTTTATTGAACCTGAGAACTGGCCACCGAACAATCCGGATTTAAAGCCGGTTGACTATTCGATCTGAGATTGTCTTCAGCAACTGGCTATCGTGAACCGATACGTGACGTTGAACATTTGAAAAAATTGATTGTTTACTGTTGGATTGAAAACACCCGAGCACTGGTGGACTCAGCCATCGATCAATGGTCGTCTCGTGTCCACGCTGTCATTATAGCACGTGGTGGACATATTGAATATTTGTTTGACTTATGATAAATTCACTCAAGATATGAATTGACATTAATTGTTAGAACTAGTGATTGTTTAGAATTGAGTCATTGACATATTAAGTTTAAGACTTTTGGTTTTTTCTTGCAGTTTCATGGCAAAAAAGGGACATCGAACATTAATAGCATTATCTCAAAAAGTCGTAATAGTATCTCTTAGATATTTTACAGATTGATAAAAAGGATAATTATGTTCAATCTGATATATAGGACAAGACGCTCAGATGAAAATTGCTTAAGTTATAAGGCGTCAAAGTTGTTGCATTCCTATTGGCCCACCCTGTACATTCACATTGAAAGACACGCATCTACATTCACATTGAAAGACATGCATCTACATTCACATTGAAAGACAGGCATATACATTCACATTGAAAGACACGCATCTACATTCACATTGAAAGACACGCATCTACATTCACAGTGAAAGACACGCATATACATTCACAGTGAAAGACATGCATCTACATTCACATTGAAAGACACGCATCTACATTCACATTGAAAGACACGCATCTACATTCACATTGAAAGACACGCATCTACATTCACATTGAAAGACACGCATCTACATTCACATTGAAAGACACGCATCTACATTCACATTGAAAGACACGCATCTACATTCACATTGAAAGACACGCATCTACATTCACAGTGAAAGACACGCATATACATTCACAGTGAAAGACACGCATCTACATTCACATTGAAAGACACGCATCTACATTCACATTGAAAGACACGCATCTACATTCACATTGAAAGACACGCATATACATTCAGATTGAAAGAAATGCATTTACATTCACATTGAAAGACACGCATCTACATTCAGATTGAAAGAAATGCATTTACATGAGTTTAATGGATTTGAGATATTGAAGAAATGAGTTTAATGGATTTGAGATATTGAAGAAATGAGTTTAATGGATTTGAGAAGGCGAATAGAAAACGCAATAATTTAGAAAGAAGAAGCTCTCCTAAAAAGATGAAGAACAGTTCTTTGTTCCCACGACGATGATGACGATGACATACCCTCTTTGCACATTCCAAGTGAGAGGCATTTGTTGAAGCGACATGCAGCACAGCTGTTTCTCCTTCCAGGTAGAATCTCACAATTTCCATTCTCTATGCACCGGTATGTGCTGCCTTTGTCGAGGTTTCGTCTAAAGAAAGCCTGGATTCAAGAAACAATGTCCAACAATCATGTCACGAAAACCTATTCATGTCATCTTTCATCTCTATCCTGAGGCCATTTCTATGTCTGCACATCTTTTAGAAATGACCAAAAGGAACCTGAAATATGCTAATTTGAAATGTAATTTCATGAGAATGTTGAAATCAAAATATTGCAATCATTGCATATAAGTAAAAAGTCCATGACAACTTTAAAAAAATTAATTTAATGTTGTGAAATTTGATGGACCCAATGAATTAGAAAGTTCTACGAATTTCAGTTCATATTTTAAGGTTGCATTATAAAAGCTGCAGAAATAATAAATTGAAAAAATAATTATTGTGCAATGACATTATCTCCTTCAGAATCTTTAACAATAATGTTTTAACAGAATAAAATTGAATGCAAACTTTTTCCTCCAAATAATATTTCGATAAAGAAATAATTATGTAATTGACACAAATCTGATTCAAATTCCAAACACACAATTTTGATCCGGCAGGTGATTTTTGGGTCGTTTTCTCAAAAATAGCATTATGACATATATGCCTGATTTTGAAAGAGCACCTCACAATTATGGAACCTGCATTTATGGAGCCCTACCTGCGCTACAAATTTAATTATTAAACCATTAAAAAGCAGCATGTGGCATGTAATAAAGTTAATACTAGTCAGTTAAACATTTGGTAGAGACAGGTTGAATAAATGTGAGTTATTTTCTACAAAATGACATTTATATATTTCTAATAAAGCATATAAATGTCAGACCAAATCATGACATTTTTATCCTGATTTCCTTGATGTTGATGATGATGATGATTACGATGACGATGATGATGATGATGACAGTGACAATTTCTAGGGTGCCATGACACAGCACTTGCCTTTACAAGCATCAACCAATGAGTCACAGATGTAAAGATATACATGTAACGTCTTAAGTTCTGACTAAGTCAGCAGAGCAAACTTCAACATTTTCTTCAACATTTTCTTCAACATTATAACAGCGAGACTCATGCATTAAAAGTGAAGTGAATGGGAAATGAATGGGCAGTGGTCGTTAAAGTGTCAACTTAAGAGCTGACGAGAAAACGTAACAAGTCCATCTCACGTTACAAGTAGTCTCTCTTGTCTCAGTCAGGGTCAAATGTATTAATCCCGCTCTCGCTCAAGTACTCTTTCATACAGGTACAATATGCTTAAATGCTTAAAATAAGATATTGCTCAAGATTACAATGTTCAGACTGTGAGGCCTCATAAAAATATCACCATGTGAAAAATTATATGTTTAGAAGAAGAAGCTGAAGTCACTGACGCAGAGAGCAGCTTTTCAAGCACTGGATGCAAAGTACAAATTGTGAGTCTCGTCTCTAGATATCCTCATCCCATGGCTTTAAATATTTGGACGCTTCCAGACGCAGCATCATAAGGGGCTGGTCATATATTATATGCATGCAGTGAGGGGACGGTTGGTTTTGTGTATGTGTGCGTAGTGCGTACAGCAGGGAGGAGTCTCGATGAAATGTGTACACGAAGCAAAATAAATTTATAATTGTGATGTTGACATTAGCCTATGAATTCATAACTCTGCATTATCCTATAATCATTCGATGGCATTTTATTTCATTATAAATAATAAAACTTTGTGCAGATCTGAACAGTAAACCATATTAAAGAGTTAACAAATTTCAGCTAGCAAATATGTTCAACAAAAATAAATAGAAGCAAAACAAGCGTCTTAAAGATTATTTTATTTTAATTAACTTTTGTAGGGGGGAGAGGGTTAGGGTGAAGAAGCTTAGTCGCATGTATGCGTGGGAGAGTGGTACACAAGATGTAAAAATGTACGAGATGCAACAGAGGGAGCGTGGAATGAAAAAATATTTTGTGATTTTTTAATATGCATTACGCAATATATGGATGGCTCTAACAGTTGCTTCTGCCAATGATTAGTGTCGACAATGACCTCAATCCAAGACGAAGCCTTTCAAAGCCAACTCAAGTGGATAAAAAACCAAGGCCTTGGTCTGAAAGAAAACAAAATGGCCCAAAACAGAAGACCCACCACCTAATTATTTTTTCTATTATAATCAACGTTGTGCTGCATCTGACATGACTCCTTCATTTAATAGTCTTTCGAACAGCAAACCATAATCTCCAAATGTCTAGAGTGCTGCTCGAAAGCCAAGCGAAGGCCGACAGCTGATTCACAAAAAGCGAGCGTCAGTTATAGATTTTACCCGCTACGCTTCTAACGTCTTAATTTAGAGACTGACCACATCTGGACAAGAAATTTAACCAAGTGCTGGCTATAAGTGAAACTACATAAGGCAGGTAGGACAGCAACAGAATCTATGATCTGCAAAGTGGCATCTATTCACTCACAGTTCCAGTAGAAAGCAGAAGGCTCAAAACACTCCATCTATTATTAATGTTATTATGGGTTAAACCGTAGTTTACGTTGTTTAATTATTTTCCCAAAAGCGACGTTGTTAAATTATTTGCATGTGTATAAATGATATACAAGTAATTTCTGGATCGCCAGGTTCAATCCAGCTTCCATTTCAACTATAAATATGCCTTTATCCAGCTTCCATTTCAGGTATAAAATGCCTTTATCCAGGTTCTACTTCTCAAGCGTTTTTCATCAATCCAGCTTCATTTTCAGCAATCCAGCTTCATTTTCAGCAGAATGACTACACTAACCCTAAAACTAACCCTAACCGACCCTCACGACGCCTAACCTGAGCCCTAACCAACCCTCATGCGTAAAATCCCGCTTCTATTTCGTCACTAAATATTTGTCATCGAATGTAAGAAATTGGTTGTCGGATAAAAAAGTACCGTTTTTTCGTCAATCCAGCTTCCATCTTCTCGCGTTTTCGGTTTATATTGCTACTTCCGGTTGCGAATGTTCAGAAATTGGAATAGCGCGTTTTATGGCGCGTTATATTCATGATTTCAGGCGTTTATTAATTAAACAACGTAAACTACGGGATATCGATAATGAAAATAATTAAACAACGTAAACTACGGTTTAACCGTTATTATGTACAGCACTTTTAGCATGCAAGAGTTACACAAAATGTTAATGAGAGGCATCACAGATATCCACAGCTCTGTCTAAAAGACAAATTTATTCATGAGAAAAAGTTAAGTTTTTTAGGCATTTGCATGAAAGAAGAAGAGTTAGAGCATTAGAAAACAGAACTGTGAAAATCTCTAGATTTAAGTTTACTGGTTTTACAATTTCAATTTCAACTGGCAGTATACATAAATGACGTCTGCCAGATGAAAATACAGAAGTCATCTACAAAATGATTACCTTACAGGCTTCGCATGTATTGACACCGTAATGAAATCCTGAAGCCTTTTCACCACATATTCGACAAGGTGGCAACATCGGCAACACTGTGGAACCATTTGTCGGAGAGTCATTCTCCTTTCTCGCCTTCTTTTGAGTCTTCATTTTGTTAAACCACAGCTCTTGTCATGACGGCCACTAAACATCGTCCTCGATTCAAACCAGTTTAGTTCCCTTCACATTCAAACTGCAATTTGCAATTAGTCATTTTCATACAGTTAAGGGTCACAAGGTTGGCTGTTCACCAATTAGCAGCTACGTAACGCCACACACAGACCCCACAGGCCATGAGTTGTTCGCAAACTACTTAATTAGACTTAGCAACTTGATACCCGACCGTCGCGATAATTCCCTTCGGAAAGACGAATACTCATTCGCATCGAGTCATCTATACAGCTGTCCTTTGCTCCCTCGTTCGTCATACACACACATCGCTCTCAGCTACACAGCGCTAAGTTCATAATGACATCTGCCCCCAAACAAAGCATTTTCTGTGTAAAATAAAATCCAACAGTTTCAATAATATGAAACTCTTCGTCTTCGGAAAAACTTTTATAAAGATTTCCAATAAAACAGCGCAAACAGTTTGTACAGAAACCTAGGACACACCTTTGACCATGGATACGCGAAACGAGGTTACGAACCACAGAGTCATTCTAATCAGTCAACGTCACCAGATGAGCTCTAATCGTCACCAGAACACAGAGACGACCGAAAAAATGCTTTTCGGGTCGATAGCTTGAGTTCGAATATTTGGAAAACTGCCTTTTGACTTTCAGACATAGAGGGAACCTCAAATATAACAAATCTGCGATATTTCTCACCTCATTTATTCCGATTTGCCGTATTAAACGAAAAATCTGAGACATTAATCTCTTAATTTGCTTCTAACGTTAATTTGTCATGTCATGTCAGTCACCGACGTCGCTGCGCGACGGTTGGTCACATGCATGGACTAGAGCTCTCCACTGCCTCCTACCGCGATGATCATTTTCAAGTGAATCTTTGGAGCCAGTATGAGAATTGTGGAAAAATAACTGGGGGGTTGGCCTATGATAAACTTGAAATTGGGGTATGAAAAACATACTTTAACATGGGGCTCTAAGAAAGACTGGGGGGTTGAACCCCCCGGCAATTCTCACCCTGTTTGGAGCACGCAGACGTGTGACCATAGGCGTACGGGAGTTTTCAGCAGTGGGGGGGGGGGGGGCAAAGATTGAACTTCTGCCCGAAAAATACATCCGTCAAAAAGTTGACCTTTTTAGTCGTTCGGGTTCGTGTTTGCCCGTAAAACCTGACTTGCCCGAAAGTTGACGACCTTTTTTTTAGTCGTTCGGGTTTGTGTTTGTCTGAAAAACCTGACTTGCCCGAAAGTTGACGACCTTTTTTTTAGTCGTTTGGGTTTGTGTTTGCCCGAAAAACCTGACTTGCCCGAAAGTTGACGACCTTTTTTTTAGTTGTTCGGGGTTTTTTTGCCCGAAAAAACCACCAAACTTGCCCGAATTTGGGGGGCAATTGCCCCCTCTGCGCCCCCGCCTCGTACGCCTATGCGTGTGACCTTTCGAAGAATCAAGGTCATCGTATCTACAGCGCCAACAAGAGCGAAGTCACAGGAACCAGTTTGTCGCTAAACCAAAAACAAGGCAAGGCAGCAAAAGTTAACCAGGCAGATGATGCTGGGATGGACGATTTCCGAAGGACACAGTCCACTGAAGAGGAAAGCACAGCGAAGAGAAGAATGGCGTCATTGGAAGTTGGAATCTGCCGAGGGGCAGAGAACTTAAAGAAAAAGATGCATAGCCTACGTAGGCAACATAATGATCGAGCTTCTGTCCGCAAAACGTAGCAGTTGCGACAAGGATATAGTGGTAAAATACGATTTTTGGGTAGGCTTACGTAATAGCACAGTATACACTGTGTCCGGAAAAAAAGGGACCCATTTTCTAAATATCAAAATAAATAGTAAATATTAATCGATTTTCACAATTCAAAGACCCTTTTTATCCTAACATATTTGTCTAACAATTGTAAAAATATAAAAGTTCCAGTCCAAATAATGACGTCATTATGACGTCATTTGCACAAAAAGTCAAATTTAAGAGATAAATGCGCAAAATCATCACAAATTTCAATATTTTTATGATGTAATTTATCAATAATAAATGTAAGTTTAATTTAATTTTTATATCTGAATTAATTTGTGGTCGAAGTGTACACCTTTGGCCTCAACGTAAGCTTCAAAACGGTCGCGCTAATAGCCAACAGCAGCATCGATAACCAGCGCATCAAAATCCTCCACAGCAGGCATTAACAATTCGCTCACGAAGTTCTTCAATGTCTCTTATCCTTGTCCTGTAGCCTACACCTTCTCCATCAGTCTCCAAATCTTATTATCAGCGGGTTTTAAGCGGGCGGCCGTTTATCGGCCAAAGAATTAAGAGGAATGAAATCCGAGTCTCATTAGTCAACAGTTCAACATTTTGACGAACTCGGTGCACGAGCTGAAGCACCATTTTGTTGAAATGTGTAGGCTATAATATTCCAGGATATCAGGCACGACTTTTTTCATAGAGCGGGCAATCCCTTTAATAAGCTGCATTTATTTTCATTCCTTACATGGATTTCTGTTTTACCAAGAGCCAATATCAACCGAAATCATGCATGAATAGCCGGATAAATGCATTTTTATGCAAATGACGTCATTATGACGTCATTGTTGTGACTGAAACTTTTATATTTTCACCAATATTAGACAAATATGTCAGGATTAAAATGGTGTTTGAATTGTAAAAATCGATGAATATTTACTATTTATTTTCATATTTACAAAATGGGTCCCTTTTTTTCCGGACACAGTGTAGATATCTATACTGTGGTAATAGGCCTAACACGGATGCCCTACCTCGTGAGACCCAATCGCGGGAACGACTTTGTGGACGCTGAAAAATAGCATTAGCCTATAGGCCTACGCTACCTAGCCTATTGTGCATTCTCAGGAAAAAAAACAAAAGTAAGCTTATTCCACTAAACCTTGATTTTGGTTTAATTATATAATCTACAGAAATTCCAGATTTACACCCTCTTAATAACCGTTTTGTTAAACTTCCTGACTGACGTCAGGAAGTTGACTACAGGCCAACGGCAATCATCAAATCCTAAGAACTAGCCTATTATATATAATATATGACATATTATTATGTACTGAGCTCAACTATCTACAAACTTAAGATTGAAACACTGACAGAAACTGAAGTCCTTACGACAACGGATAGTTATTATTATTAACTATAATATGGCTGCACCGAATAGGCCTACGTCACTGAAGTCTCCTCTAAATGGGACTTGCATCTATACGCTTTAACTGCAAGCCTATCTTGTGAACAGGTGATTATTACTATTCAGTCGAATACGAATAATTTGACCAACTTCGGCTGAATACGAAGAGCACTACATTTCAACTAGCAAAGCGCAAGAGAGGCCTACTATCAAAACGTATAGATGAAGGTTCAATTTAGTGGAGACTTCAGTGACCCGTGGGTCAAAGATCTCTCAGCTGAAGCACCAGCATAAAACAATATTATAAGTAAAGTAGAATCTGTTCTCATGGGCTTACAAGGAACTTTCAATCCCACAATGCCATTTGCTTGGATTCGAATCTTGTATAAATGTTATAAACCAATTATAATAATAATATTACTGCACTTATGAGTTGTATGATTGTTTCCAACTCTGGGCAGAATTTCCCCCATGAGAAAAACACCAGCAGAGGAACGAATCAAAAGAACTTGGTTTGAAATTTCATGAAGATAAATGCAACAATACATAAAATTCACATTCAAAATATTTTAAGATCATATTTAGCAAGCCAGTCAGTAAAAATTCAAATATTTCTTTATTGGATCTTACAGTAGTAAAAGGCAAATTTAAAACAATAATATTGTAGAAGAAAAGCGGTTCCTCAATCTTGTCTTAAGCCTCTACGTATGAGGATGTGTGGCCAGTCCTCCCCCTTGCCATATCATCTACCCACTGACAGTGTACGGTCAATGCACTCATCGCAGCTGAGTTGACCAGCTTGCCGACAAAAATTGAAACGTCCAACCAAATTCATATCCTGGTGGAAATCTTTTGAACTTCTGGCTTCTTTATTTACAGTCCAGCACACTAATCACTATATGCTCATATCCTACACTGCAAATAATACAACAATAATAAAATAAAAAATACCAAGAAAGTGAAAAATGCTCAAAGACTGCTACAATTGAAAACCCATTAGATTTGGCTAAATTTAACAAATATTATTAAAATGACAGAAGCCCTAAAATATGTCAACAATTTATTCACAGACTGTATCCTACCACAACATTAAACATGTATGCATATATAATATACATGTATAATATACATGTATGTGTACTTATCATATCATCAGCTTTTGCCGCCAGCCATTTGTAATGCATACAATTTCCCATTGGTTCATTCATTTGTCATGTATATACATTGCATACAGTACATAATATGCAAGTTAATGATACTTTACAGACGTTGTAACAATGCATATGTAAACACAATAATAGGCATTGAATATATGAGACGTGTCAATAAAAATTTCCATTTGTCGTTGTGACACAAATGAATCGAGTGAAAGTTGGAATGCATCTGTGAAGTTAGCATCTCATTAGCATCTCATTAGCAGTCGCCTCATCCACAACTCTTTCCATCTCCAGAATATTTCCATCTTCTACCTTTGCAATCGAATTGAAGATGACAATGGTCAATGATAAAACACGTTTTTCTCAAACAACCAACAAAACAATCTGACTATTATTTATCAGCCAACTCTTCAGCCAAATGATGAAATATAATGATTAAAGGACGACAATTCCATTGACAACATTTTACAATTTTAGTTCTGTGCAATAGATTCAAACGAATCAAATCATTCATAAGACAAAATTAAATATATATATATAACCAGCAAGAATGCTACAACTAAACATCCTCCTCAGTTGTTACTAGTATTAGAGTGGCCTCAATTATTTATAAATGTTAATTAATTAATTAGGGTCCAGCTAGCAAGACCTGAATTGCTGCAGATAAACTGATGTCAATCGCAATACAGATCCATCAATAGATTTATCCTCATAAATCAACATCAACCTCACTCTCTCTCTCACCATCAACAACTCAACGTAAAGTGTCTGTCGCAAGATAACAGGATGACTTAGGAATCTTGTTATCGATGACAGCAGATCGACAAGTTCCTAGGACGCTGAGTAGCCACTGCGCATGTTCAGTTTCAACATGATGCAGGAGAAGATGAACGTAGCGCCGTACAATCCCGTCGCAATCCAACAGTTGACGGCCACCTTTTGGTAGAGGTCGGAGATGTACGTGTAGTTGTGTCCACCGGCCGCCCACTCGTCCTCGTTAATTGGAAGATCCTCGGCTAAAGCTGGGGATTCGATGTAGAAAAATACACCCAGCAGGACCTATGAAACACATATAGAAAGGATTCCATTACAGCTAGCACTGTTTAGCGTTCAGAAGACTATGCATATAATATGTCATCTCTTTAAGTGCAGTCAATCAGAAGAATGATTCACACAACCTATCAGGTGCAGTGAAGCAAGAAATCAAGATAATTATGGCATCCACGAAAATGTTTACTGCAAGTTCAGAATCTCTTTCAATTCTCCATATGCATTAACTGCCATTCACCTTAGCACAAAAGAACTGTTTTTAATTTTATTTATTTCTTGCATTTGCTTTAGCGCCGCTTCAAGCTTTCTACTCAGAGGCATTCCCGACTACAGCATGGAAACTGCATTGGCGTTTCATGCCGAAGCGCATGAGCAATTGCAAGTGAAGGACTTGCTCAAGGTCCCATCGCTGCGGCTTGAGGATTCGAACCTAGAACCCTCCGACTCCAAGGCATCGAACTCACTACTATACCACCGCACCCCGTTGATCTTGACAACTGTTGATCAGAAGTTAGATCAAAGAATAGGCTGCATCCATGTGCTATTCTCTCTTCATCTTCCTCTACAGTTAAAGCCAATTAGGGATTCTACATTTGAACAATGGAATATGATTGCCCAACTGAAGCTAAGCAAAGGAAATAGTGAAACATTTCCTGTCTTTATAGAAAAACTTAGAAATTTGATTTAAAGGTTGAAGGATAATTGAAGGCAGAAAGAACACAGCATTCTAAGGCCTAAAAAAAATGTTGTGTTTCCGGTAACAGAGCTAAAAAAAATTGGGTAGGTAGGTCGGAAAATATTTTTATTTTGTAAAATATTTTTATGCAGTGACTATCCGAAAAAGTATACCCCAGTTAGTCTTTTTTGCACGCTGAAACAAAGTACGTGTTCTAAGCAAGTATAAACTGCCTATTTCCCGACTGTCTGCACCTAAAACTGCTCTAGAAACAGTCCTATTAATTTCATTTTGTTGACGTCTCTTAAGTTATGTCAATACAAATGTTAAAAAAAATTTGAAAAAAAATTTAAATTTTTTTGGGAGAAAATTTTTTTTTAAATTTTTTTAATAACATTTTTTACAAAAATATTTGGGTCGCGGCCGTAAAAATGGGTCGGTCGGGTTACCGAAAACACAACAATTTTTTTTTACGCCTAACAACATGACATCTCTCTGATATATAAAAATGTTGTCACCAAAATGCTTAAACTTACGCCGGAGATAAAATTTTATCCACTTATTTGACTTTGCTCTGTCTTCAATTGATATGCTACCAATAGCATTATTTATTTATCCTTTATAGGAGGAATAACAGATGATTTAAAATAGAGTTTAAATTGAGTGACATTGCTTCTGCATGGTCAGCGACCAATTATTCTTAAATCTTGTCACCTGTATTTTTATGTATTATCTATCATTATTCAATTCAATTCGCATATTACTGAACATATCCTGTCATATCATGCCTCAAATAACAGAAGTTGAGAGACAAACAGGCAGACATAGACAGACTAATAGGCAGAGAAAGACACTGCTGGAATAAGGTGCATTCACTGCAGAAAGATGATATGATCAGGACTAGATACCGGTATGTGATAGTAATGGAAGCTTATACTGCAATAATGATGTATTTACAAGAGCCAAAGCGTAATCACTAATCACTATACAAAAATTAATCATGCATTTTCCACCTCGATGATATTGATGTATCGGAGTCACCTGAGATGAGACCCGCCCCCATCATAGGCTCCATTTAATTAACAATTGATATCTAGCCAAGAGTTGAAAGAAGCGGCTCTACAAGTCAAACCACTCTTGTCCAGTGATCATAAGATAAACTCAAACCGGATTGGATTGGCCAGTTCTAGCAGCCAAACCGGAATATTAAGTAACTGTTCAAATCATTTGACGCTTGAATAAGAGACCACTGAACGACGTCAAAAACTATTACTTACCAGCATTATTATGCCCCAAAAACTGATTATTGCGCAGAATGCAGAACATTTCGGTCCACAGCACGGAATCGTCATTTTAAACGGTGAAAATCTTTGTAAAAATTCTCCTTTTCAGTTCAATCCACCGACACCGACCGAAGACAAGCATAGAATTTACACACGAACAACATCAACAATTATATCACAATAGAATATATATTTTTGTGATTCTACACAAAAAGTTATGACGTCACGTATTTCTTATAGCTCCACGATATTTGTCACTCGTAAACGCTACCACTTGCAATCTGCAGATTCGAAGATTTCTGTAGCGCAAAAACTTTTTCCAAAATTATACGGAAAAGCACTTCACCGGCGATAAGACTAGTAGCAAAAAAACGACATAAAGGTTGTCGCTGCCGATGGCATTAAAGCCAGAAGCATCACTAAACGAACATAGCCTACACACACATAGGCCTAGGCGTACGGGAACCCGGCCGGCAAGCCCACTACCAAAGCTATAAGACATTTCATGAGGCGATATCTGAGCGATATATGCGATGCGATATCTTAACTTTCTATATCGGACCTATATCGCTTCGATATAGCTGACTGTAGGGTTTTTGCGTGTACCGATACCGGAGCGATATCGTATTTAATGTTCGCCATCTTGCAAGTGATTATCATAATATAGCCTATTATATATACGGTCTTTGTTCGTGAAATGCAAATGGTGGTGAGCGAGGTCGTTTTATCAAATATTATAGTGTATACTAGTGTAGTGTCAAATGTTGCAAAGTTAAGTTGTGTTGGACAATCATCGAAATTGTTTCTTTGCACCATATTGGATTGCTTTGTGAAGTTTTCATAATTAAAAGTAGGGTAAACGTGTATTTACCGGGTAAAAAGCGAGGAGCGGGTATAGCGGGCACGCCACGCGGGTGAAAAGCGGGTAATTACAGCGGAAATTACTACAGCTAGACGACACAAACCCTGACCCTAACCGATCCTCACGACGGGTACCCTGACCCTAACCGACCTTCACGAGGGTTACCCTGACTCTAACCGACCATCTCAAAGGGTAGCCCGCTGTAATTATCCGCCTTTCACCCGTGGCGTACCCGCTTTTTACCCGGTATACCTATTTTAAGCCTAGTTCGGCGATACTAGGGCCTACAAGTAATAACGTTCCGGGGTAATTGGCTAGTTTAGCGTCCCAAATTTGGCAGGTGTCAGCATGATATAATTTTCAACCTATATTCCGACTTCTTATTTGAAAATCAACATTTTCCTCATGATAATCAGTCGTCCCGCTTCTTATTTTGATATCAACTTTTTCATTGGCATCCCGGTTCTATTTTAAAATCAGCATTTTCCATCAGTCATGCGCCATGTTTATCGTTTTAGCATATAATTTATAATCTCGCTTCTGTTTCGTTACCGATAATTTCATCCTTTATCCCACTTGTAGTTTAAGCATTGACAACTTTGTTTCTCATCCCGCTTCTGTTTAATTCTCATGTTTTAATCACTTATTCCACTTCTTGTCTTGTGCGTAAATAATTTGGGATGCTGAACTAGCCAATTACCAAGTTCCGGTATAATTATATGCAAATAAATTTTTATGTGGTGGAATATAATTCACATAGTTCCACGATTGGTATTCCGGCCATCTGAGGTATTTCGGTATTCCATCAAAATGACAAAAAGTAGCGGTTAATTTTTCATTCCACTTACGTACCCTTTTATCACAACTGAAATACATTTTACACTACACTACAATACAGGTTTGACAAAGAGAAATTTGTAGCTGCATAACATATGATAACAGCAAGACTACAGTGACATAGTGAAATGTCGATAAACAGCAAAGAAGCACAAAGAAAGGTATATGTTTAATCAGTTATAACTGATATTTCATAATAACTAGCTATGCTATCATCTCCATCTCTTGTGGTTTTCCGGCAGCGTCAGAAATTGCACTTATGATTTTCACTAATGCATTAATGTTTTGCAATTTGCTTCTTACTTGCACTATTCGTGAATCATTCAACGTTTTATTTTCATGACCTTGAAATTCTTGGAAGGGAATTATATGTCGTCGACAAAGCCCTTTGTTTTTAAATTAGGTAAATAATCCATTAGAAGATTAAATGCCTGGTTACATGCTGTATGCTGACATTTGGCAGGCTGCATGCATGGGATTAAAAGTATTGTTCAGTTTTGTGGATGAATGTTTTCCACATTCATTAAATTTTTCGTCAGAATGTCATTTCAATTAAGTAAATTTCGAAGATGAGAACATTTCAATTTGAATGTTCAATTTTGCAGCTTTTGAAGCGTGAGCATCAGCGCCTTTACAAACAACAGTATAGAGTGAGAAAGAAAGCCATTGATCGAATTGAACGGGAACGCGCTCTGGGTCTAGCCACACTTCAAGCAGTGCCTATGGTTGCTGTCCCCGAAAACTTGCTTGATCAGCATGTGTACGATGTGGGTGCTGGAGTAAATGTGTTGAACGCACACATGGTCGGCGAAGGGAATGTAATGCAAGAAGTGCTTGAAGTGGAGGCCTCGGAGGATGTGATTGAAGATGAGTTTGAATTTGGGGAACCACTTGAAGAAGGTGAGTTAGCACACAGTTGGCTTTCTGTTGGTGTGAATGCTGGAAGTGGTGATTTTGACACTGAGTACCATACAGACAAAGAGTCAGACTCTGAGTCGGATAGGGAAGAAAGTCTGTCTCAGTTTCTCATAAACTGGAACTCTCGACACAATATCACCCGTGAAGCAATGAAAGATCTGCTTGGTGGTCTGCGAGTTCACAATCATCCAGATCTCCCACTGGACCCTCGAACACTGCTGCGAACAAATCTCGCTTACAGTGTGGAGGATAAATGTGGAGGAAGTTATGTGTACCTGTCCTTGGCCAGATCTCTGCGATCAACATTATCAAGAATGCATAGCTGTCAAGTTGACAATAACACCGAGCTTCATTTGCAGTATAATATTGACGGAGTACCTTTGTTCAACAGTGGTAAACAGTGTATGTGGCCCATACTTTGCCGTGTTGTGAAGCCGTTTATTTCACCTGTTTTCATTGTTGCACTGTATGGCGCTCGACATAAACCTAATGATTTCAACGAGTTCTTGCGACCATTCATTGAGGAAATGACTTCTATTCAACAGAACGGTGTAGCAATTTCAGCAGGTGTCACTTGCAAAGTAACAATTCACAGCTTCATTTGTGATGCACCCGCTCGCGCAGAAGTTAGGAGCACGAGGCATGTGAACTATCACCATGGATGCGATAAGTGTACTGTCGAGGGATTGTATACGAAGGAAAGGCGGATGACCTTCAACAACACCAAGTCACCAAGGCGATGCGATGCAGATTTTGAGCTTCTGTTACTTCCGAACGAGTACAGATTGCAGGACTGTATACTGAGAGATTTACAAGTCGGCATGGTGAGCCAATTCCCAATAGACTATATGCATCTGACACTTCTTGGTCTTGTCCGAAGGATGGCAAGGGACTGGCAAAATGGCTTGTTACACTCGAAAGCTTTTCCGTTTAGTGTTAGACGTCCCACGATCAACGCACTACAAGCAGCTGTCGTCAATCTTGCGGCGAAAATGCCTCATGAATTTCAGCGTAAGTGTCGCGCGATCAACGAGTGCGATTCATGGAAGGCAACAGAGGCAAGGCAATTCCTATTGTACCTTGCTCCAGTTATATTGAAGGATGTGCTGGACAATAAGATGTACGAACACTTTAAGCTACTGTTAACAGCTATTCGTTGTCTTTGTTCTGATGAGTTACTAGCCGTTTACATTGATCATGCCAGCAGCTGGTTGGAGCAATTTGTAAACGATTATGTCAAGTATTATGGCAACAAATGTGTGTACAGTGTTCACGCGCACTGTCACATCACAGACGACGCACGTATCTTTGGAGTGCTTGATAACTTCTCCGCCTTTCCGTTTGAAAGTTATCTTGGCAAATTAAAGAGAATGGTGCACAAGTCACACCATGTTGTTCAGCAAGTAGTGCGTCGACTTTCCGAAAGAGAACTCAGCGACACACTCCCATCAAAAAGAACAATACTAAAACATCGGCACGAAAATGGACCACAGATCGAGGGAAGACCTGATCTGCTCCAATACACTGGTGCCCAGGTTGACCATATACATATTTCCAGTTACAGGACAGACCAGAGTGACTGCTGTTTCATAGTTGACAACCATGTCTGTGTTGTGCGCAACCTATTGGCAGCAAATGCCCTAGGAGAACTGTATATAGTGTACAGTGTGTATGAAAAGGTGGAACCACTTTTTGATGTGCCGGTAGACTCAACAGATGTTGGGATTCGCGTTGTCTCTGAGTTGTCGGACGAAGTGTTCTTTGCTACATTTGATAAAAGATGGCGGAAATGTGCACATCTTCCAATAGACGATGATCATGTTGCTGCAATACAGCTATTACACGAGTCATGACATGGGGTATAGTAGTGTATTTATGTAAGTTTGTATGTACACCGGTTTGCCGAATATGTATATTTATATTGTACTCATTTGCTTTTAGTTCTATACCGTTGTTGCCTGCAAAAGAAGTGATGACGACGAACAGGAAATCTGGCAAACACCTGAAACCTGGTTAGAAGTGGATGACAATGACGTTTTGCAGGCATATTACCCGTTCAAGAACCGACAGTCATGTGCGAAAAATTATGTTCAGAAGAATGATGCAATTGGTGGTAAGAAGTGGGACAAATATGAAGTCTCAAGTCTGTACTTTCCAGAGGTGCACACAACGAGCTACGAGATGGCAGTAAAGTTTTGCCGAGACATCGGAGATCGACCTGACACCGATGAAGAGACACGTCTGGAGAGGCTTCGAAATGCTGTGTTGGCATTCTCAGTGCGGCACGTTCTGGGAGAGCGTAATGCAATAGAGGTGAATGTGAATGCCAATTATTTTTACATCAATAATATCACTATTTAGTATTGTATTTGTGTATTTCTATACCGCCTCTTTTCAGTTCACTGAATTATAACAACATATTAATTTGGTATTATTGATGAGAAGGAAACTAACACTAGCTTTTACAGGGATTTAAAGGATTGGAACACAGTTCAAATCCCATGCCCAGAAATTAATTAATATAAGGATTACACATGTATGTCAATAGTCTGCAATGTGTCTAAAGCACCAATTTGCATTTCTTAAAAACAATTTGGTGATTGTGATCACGTAGCCCACACACACATTTACCAATCAACGCAAGCAGTCGTAGTAATAAAATACACTGTTAGAGCGGCTGGTCATTTCTTGCTTACAAATATTACAGCAGAAAGCAAACCTTGTGTAATGTAACACAGATCGTTGTTATAAGTTATTATTAAGTGTTCATAAATGTGTGGCATATGACTTATACTCAGTTAAATATGCGTTTCAGAGTGAGATGGATGTGTCTTCAGATGAAGAATACGATCCTAAGAAGGATGTCAAAAGACAACGGTTGGCTACACGAAGAACTGGAGCTAATAAGGCTGGTAGCACTGGCAATAGAATGTCTGGGGGTGTTAGTAGGTCTTACAGTAAATCTAATGGTACTGTGAAAGCGGCGGGTGAGGTTGCTGGTCGTGTTGGCATGGTAGTAAAGACAACAGCTACGTCAACTGGACCGATTGGTGCTACGCCGGGCCTGACTGTAGCTGCACACGTATCAACGCTGAAACCAGTCGTGAATCCAACAACTGAAGTTAGTAACTTAATTTCTACTTTTGACCAAAAGTTTAGGAAAAACGTAGGGCGGATATTTTTTGGTCCACCCTGTATATACACTATACTTGTACTTTTGAGGCTGTGAGAAAAAACACATGGCCCGCCGGGTGCTTGCCAAACTTTATAGTGGCCCTTGTGCAACAAAAGGTTGGCCACCCCTGGTGTACACGGAGGACTTCAAGTCACCAGCCCACGTCGATTCAGTGTCTACTATGGCTTTATCTTTATCAATGTGACTCACTTCAGTTTGACATAATTTCAAAACACTGTGACTGTTGTTTCAATGAATTTGTCTTTAATACTGGATTTGTGCATATATAATACAATTATGCATTAGTGACCATATGCAATTGTGCATTGCCAGGCAATCACCACCAACACTTTTACCGATCTAGGATCTACGCCAGCTCTTCTCGTGAAACTGAGAAAGCCCGCGACAGTCACCAATGCCACCACGACTGCAGCCTCTCCAGCTTCTGAACCCGTCGACAATCCAACAACTTCAGTGGCAGTCACCACCACCATTGCTACGACGTACGCTCCTCTCGTGACTCCGAAGAGAAACGAGCAAGTCGCTACTTCCATTTCAACTTCTGCATCTGTTGAGACTCCGACAACTTCAGCAAGAGTCAACACCAACACATCCACTGTTCCAATTTCTGCACCCGCTCCTCTTGTGAGTCCGACAAGGCCCGTGACAGCCACCATTGCCACTCTGACTGTAGCTGCACTGTCCAATCCTGTCGTGACTCCAACAACATCAGCGAAAGTCACAACTGCCGATATCATGACGATGCTGGCACGACTTGACCAAAAATTGGACTTGATGGTCAATGATGTAACAAGACTCGCTGCCGACAACGTGGCAATTAGACACGACCTAGTGGTATGTGTACATGTGATTTAGTATTTCCTAACTATTGCTTACTTTTAAGCAGCATTTTCACTGACACTTGTGAGGAGTTGAAGAACTCAAAGTGTACAGGTTCTGGCATCTAAAGTATAATTACAGCGAAGGCAAGGGTCACGACAAGGATATAATTGAGAAAGGTCATTCATGCAAAATGTCAATATTAGATATTTATTTCATATTTATTTCCAATATTTGTGAGGCATGAAAACAGGAAGCGTTAAACTGATGATGATGAGGCTATAGCTAGCTTTTCACCTAGTGAAAAGCATAAAGTTTTTATTATATTTAATGATTTATTGCTTGATTTAATTTTCCAGCTAATCAAACGTCAATTCGGCATCGCTGGCCGGGTCACGGGAGCTGCTGCAGTTGGTGCAACTGTTCAAGCTGCAGCGATTGTATCACTTGAACTCGCAAGACATATTCGCGACAAGCTCCCTGTCCAGGTTAGGCAGGATTATCTTGAATTGGAGGCTTGGCTCACTGACGGCGACGATGATGTGTTAACAGTGAACCGATCGCAGTTGCGGGATTTCATTACTCGTGGTGCATTCGGCACTGTAGAGAGAGAATACGTTCATAGTGCCTGCCTGCGTCTCTTCACGAAGAGGTTCGCTAGGAACTGTATGAGTTGGGCTGGCGCTAAAGGCAATAAGGAATTTACCTTGAAGACATCAAAAGTATGGGAGTTGTTGAATGATGTCATCAATGCGAAATTTCCTAATTTCCAGAAGAATATGGCTGTCCATTTCAACAACTTCTACAAGGATGTTGGCAAGGAGGCAACTCGTGCCAGTGGACCTAGAGGTGGTGCTGATGATGCTAGACGTGGGTGTGGTCGTCGACAACGTTCCGATGATGAGGACAAATCTGTCCTAACTGCAGAACCTCGTGGCGGTGATGCGAATCCTGAACACCTCTTAGAATGTGGCGTCGAAGAGGGGCAAGAACCACAAACTCCTGTTTCTCATGAGCTTCAGTCGCAGGATTTGTAATTTTATACATGTAGCAGTGTGTCCATGGAACTTGCTACCACCATTTCTTTCATCGTTAATCATCTTCCGGCATTGTTCTATTGCGTTAAGAGTTCTTGTAACAAATTAGAATTATTATGATTTCATAATTAAATGACTCCTTACAGTTGACCTGCACTAGGCACAATGCATAACATTGCACATGCATATGATCATTAACAAAGAATTTCATCTTAAGAGCATCTTCTTAATTAAATGTAAGAAAATTGTCATCACGTACGTGTTCCCATATGTTTTACTATTCAAAAGATTTAGCTTGAATTTGTCAGTGAATTTCATATCTCATGGTCATGTTATTAATAATGAATTGTCGGATGATGATGATGATAACTTGAAGCGAGAGATACGAATCCTGTTAACGAGGAATAATATTCTCGCTAGATGATATTCCAAATGTTCTGTCTCAGTGATATATGTTATTTAAGGCATATATTGTATGTGTTTCTATGATTTATATATGCAATTTGGATTAATTATTCTAACTCGTTATTGAACATTTAAAATATTTTTGGTCGTGATTGCTTTTTTAGCACTAAACAGATGTTAAGTGATCTAGCCAAGCGGTTCTCAACCTTTCGAGACTCAAGGACCACTTACAAATTTTTTCTCTGGGCCAAGGACCACCGCAGTACTGCTGGCCTACATGTGACCCCATAAATTTCCAACATTTGCTATAAGTGAATTAAATTTTGATTTTTTTCCTTAACTAAGTATAGGGTATTACAAATATTAATGTTGTCATGCAGCCATTAAAACAAAGAAATTTTCAAAAATTGGAAAAATTTATCTGTTTTTGCTCTATAATTTTAAAAATATAAGTTTTAGGGTCTGCTCGCGGACCGCCAGCCAGATGGCTGTGGGCCGCGGACCACAGGTTGAGAGCCACTGATCTATACTTTGACCAGCTTATTGCTCATTAAATATAATTAAGGGGCTGTTCGTTTATTGCATTGGCCTGGCCGATATGATTTCATACTGACCTGGCTGCCTAATGTGAGTTCGGTCAATATGAAACGAACACTGAAACACTAACAAGCCCTTCTATAGTTTCAACGGCAGATGGCGTGCTAGTCGTAACAATTTCAGTCGTCAATATGCTATTTGTGATGTACACATACAACTGTAGTCTGCTGTTTACTGCACTTCTTTTATCACTTATTGACATGCTGACTATATATATATATAGCTTAATACATGTCTATGTTCTAGGCAAATTAGACATTTTGTTGTTATTTGTAGTTAATTCTGAGCATGCTCTGTAGCCTTCTAATTTCTCATTCGTCCTCGCCAGCCGCACCGTGCACGTTACTTCTGCAGGCTGCGGGTACTCGAGATCGCCACTCTTCTCCAGGGATGCATGTGCGCTGTGCAGCTGTAGGCCCGTATAGATCACTGCAGCGTTTGTCGTTATCGGAACGATATCGTTTCGATATAGCGCCAACTATAACCTTTAACGAAATCGGATCTTATATTCTAGGTCATATACTGTATGTGCCACGTACGTGCAATGTTTGTCAGCACGCATCGTATGGGAGAAGCAGCGTAATTAGGTAGATTGAACAGGCACCAGCTGCGGCGGGCCCTCCAGGCGTGCGCTGTAGGCCTACGTGCAGCCGTGGGCCAGCATATAGGTCACTGCGTTTGTCGTTATCGGACCGATATCGCATGCTATATAGCACATATATCGGTTCGATATAGGTCACTGCGTTTGTCTTTATCGGACCGATATCGCATGCTATATAGCACATATATCGGTTCGATATAGGTCAATGCGTTTGTCTTTATCGGACCGATATCGCATGCTATATAGCACATATATCGGTTCGATATAGGTCACTGCGTTTGTCATTATCGGACCGATATCGCATGCTATATAGCACATATATCGGTTCGATATAGCGCCAGCTATACTAGATCGATTTCCGATATCGGACGTCGGACAAAGCTATAGCCTCCCGATATCGGGTTAGTATAGTCGTTGCGATATAGCTGCGATATAGTGCTATCGCATCGAGATATCGCAGCTATATCGCTCCTATAAAGGTTTTGCCGGCCGGGAAAGGTCAGCAGTGGGGGGAAAAGATTTTACTTCTGCCCGAAAAATAGGCTAAATCTCATGGTGAGATTTTCCAGACAAAAAAGTTGACGACCTTTTTTAGTCACCGGGTTGAAATGTCGTGAAAAATACTAATTTGTTCATAGTTTTCCGGGTCTACTTAATTGCCCGATAAAACAGATTTTCCCGAAATGTGGGAGGCATTTGCCCCTCTAGACCCCCCCCCCCCCCGCATCGTACGCCTATGTACACACATCATGCATGGGGCGCGGTGGTACGTGTAGTGGGTATGTTCGTCGCCTTGCCGCCGAAGGGTTGCAGCACTTGCAGGTTCGAATCCACCTAAATGTCGCCGCGTATACAGGCCTAGTCGACCTTGGACAAATCCTTCATTCGCAATTATTGCTCAGCGCATCGGAGTGAAGATCTGACGTGTCCGCTCTGTGTGCCTATTCTGGAGGGCCTGTGAGTAGTGAGATTGAAGGGGCGCTATAACAAGTGCACATGCAAACATCAACAAAATAAAAACTAAAAATAATCAGTCTGAAATCTCGAGATCTAAACCTGCCAAAACTATTGCTTTAGGGCCTATTGACTTAATAATTATATAGGCTATGCTATATAATTTCTATGTGTCAACTTAATTGCGTACCGTCACGAATTTTATGGGGAACGGTATGGAGAGAGAATTTAGCCTATGGCTATAATTATGGTCCTACTTAATCAAGAACATTATAGCCTAGGCCTATAGGCTATGTGTTGAACCCACTCCTCCCACCATTGAGGCCCAGCCTTATTCCACGAGGTCAAGCTTAGGCCTATAAGACTATATACATGACCGAATCATCATCTATAGGGCGGACAACCTATAACCAAGAAATCGTTTTGACGAGAATGCTTCATCATAATTATTTAAACGTCCGCGCGAAGTGATTTTACTATACCCTTCGTAAGTTCGTACAAACCCGAAGTGTGGGGTAATTGTTCCTTCTCAAGCTCAGGACCTAAACGTCCTAAAGAATGGAACAGTCTTCGCGATCCGACCTCCATTCGCCAATGCTCATCTATTTCAGAGTTTAAATCAAAATTAAAAACTCATTTTGTTTTCAATGCATTATAAATACCTAGATTTTAGCGAAGCGCGCTATATAGCTCTTGTGCAAGACTTGTTTTTTAAAAGCGATATAAATGACTAATTGTATTGTATTGTTGTAATACCATATAGGTCTAGGCCTAAACCAGAGTGCATGCAGCATAAATTGTTGGTCATTAATAAACATAATTTTTATTTTAAAAAATTATATTGGATTTTAGACTTAGGATTCTGTGTTATTTTAAAACATTTTGACATTAATTGACATGGGCGGAGTTTGGTTTCTGTTCTGAAAGGGGGGGGGCCTAAAAACTTGGACTTTTAGTTGGGGTGGAGAATTAATTAGACCAGATCGAGCAGCGCCGCAAAATGTTTGTTTTTCTCAGCCAAAAAGTTGATGACCTTTTTAGTCATTGAGTTAAAATCTCGTAAAGCCATACTATTTTTCTGGACAAAAAGTTTATGACTTTTTTAGTCATTGAGTTAAAATCTTGTAAAGCCATACTATTTTTCTGGACAAAAAGTTTATGACTTTTTTAGTCATTGAGTTAAAATCTTGTAAAGCCATACTATTTTTCTGGACAAAAAGTTTATGACTTTTTTAGTCATTTGATTGAAATTTCGTTTGTGCGTGCTTGGGAGGAGCCGACCATTTCCCCGAACCAATTTTCGAGTCTTGGCCTTCTTGGGGGGTGGGGGCTAACCCCGGAAAAGATACCATTTTCATGGTAAAAAACCTTAATCTGGACCTTCGGGGTGGGGGGGGGGGGCTTGAGCCCCTAGCTCCTGATAAACTTCGCCCATGTTGATTGGATAGGCCTATAGAAAGTATATATATATATATATATAAGCTTGTTTATTACACCATGTCTGTACACCAAAATGCGAATAGCAATTGGTATATTAAAGAATATTCTTATCGTATTCTGGCACGAAAAAGCGCACGGGCGCGGAAATAAAAACGACCATGACATTATTTAAACTCATATCTAGTCACGAGATGACGCTATAGTGTCCTACATAATTATGCATCCAGTTGTGGCATTGGTTTTTAATAGTAATTATCGGTGGCTCTACGCTCACGTGCTTGTCCTTTTATACATAGATAGCACATATATTATATTACAGAATAGCTTTAAAAAAGGTCGTTAGCCTAAGATTGTTATAGCGCGTATATTTTAAAGCATTTCGGCAGAGGTTTAGAACTTTAGATTTTCACTATAATATAATTATGGGCGAAATTACAATTCGCTCTCATGTAGGCCTACGTGTACAAGTCTGACAGCTGCACGTAGAACAGACTGGAGGGAGAGACGAACTTTTGTATAGGATTATAATAGCGATCAGTTGACTTAATATTTAGTTATCGTCTCTGGTCACTCTCTATGTATCCAATATTGTAATAGGATAGATATTTCAAATAAGACTTGTACTGTTATACATTATTCAATGGGCTCCTACCTAGCGGCACTTGTCCCTTCTTGTAAGTATATTATTGCCATTTAATCTGTACAATACATTTGTTTCGTTGTGTCTTTTTTTCCAAATTAGCCGATTACGTTTATCATTATTGTTTGACACTTTGTATGACTGGGATCAATAAATTGATTTGATTTTAAGACGAATGGAGGCTTTGGATAATTCAAACTAAACAGAAAAAGGAAGTTCATCTTTCGAAATTCCAATGACAGCTGTGTCAAGTTTGACCAGATTAAAAATCAGCAGCAACCGACTGACATCCTGCCATCCAAAAATGACATCCTGCCATCCAAAAATGACATCCTGCCATCCAAAAATGACATCCTGCCATCCAAAAATGACATCCTGCCATCCAAAAATGACATCCTGCCATCCAAAAATGACATCCTGCCATCCAAAAATGACTATTCACCACATGACAGCAATCATCGTTTAATTTAAAATTGGCAAAAGAAGAATTCCGTCCAGCGTCCCAAAAACAGGACTTCATCAACTTTCTCAATAAAGTATTTTATCAGCAAGTATGATATTGACAACAACATAATTCCATTAGGATTCCGAAACAACTGTCAGTCGCTAAAAAACCAACTAATGAGCTGCAGCAGCACTACATCGAAGAGCAGGTTAGGAAACAATGACTAAGGTGAAGAGAACAATGATGATGATGATACAGTCCATTTATTCAGCCACATCCGGTAGTGAAAACAAAGACGCCCAATCTCTAGCTATCGTCCGTAACAGTTGCAGGGCTTCACAGTTGCTGCCAGATGCAGCTGAGGGTCTTTAGAGAGACGGTCGAGTGTAATTTAACGATGGGACGTGTTGTGTGTCAGCTGCCTGAAACCAAAAGAGAAACAGACATACACGCACACACACACAGACACACACACTGCGATATCTCTACAGTCAGAGGTAGATATATATCAGTCATCAAAACAAGAACTCGTCGATCTTTATAGCAGCAGCATGATAGAAATGAACCTTTCCAGTTTAGTTACTCATGCTAAAAGTCTGTCTGGTTTCAGTGAGCACTTTGAACTTGGTAAGGAGGGCATCATCAGACCACAGTGGACAAAATATTGCTCAATGGCATGGATCTTAGAGCCTTTAGACTAGGGAATGTAATCCCGGGGCATATGCTCAATCCCGGGATTTCGGGATTATAAATAAGAAAATCCCGGGATCCCGGTATCCCGGGATTGGCCTATAATGGCAAGTTAAAAAATTTCTTAGACGTATTGTAGTAATAGGTCAAATACAGTAAAGCTTACTCTTCGTCTTCGGTACTTCAACGCCATCAATTATGATTTACGGCAAGGGCTTTAGTCATTTGTCCCTGGCAGCAGCGGGGTTTGTTTGAAACTTGATAGTAATACCCCTACGAACAGTGACTTCTATCTCCACTAATCAACCAAGTTACTCTTCTCCTTCCACCACCCTGGGCTTCCCTCCCGTGTCTCTACTTTGACCTAGATTGCCGTGAGTTGAGCTCGTCTTTAACTAGGCTTAAGTTCACTCTAAATGCACTCAATCTGAATAGGGCAATAACCTCTGCATACGACGACCGGGAATTAGGTCAGAGGATACGAGGTAATCAATGCTCCGATAGACCACAGTGTGACAACAAGTAGCAGGCTAGCCTAGATTCACCAGTGAGTAATTGATTAAGGCAGCAAGATTCCGTTTGTATGCTTCCACTGACAAGTCAGCACAATTATAAGGGGAGGTGGTGTTATCAACACCCGTGAATCGGAGTTAGGCGCTGTGACGTCGCATGCCTAGTCGGCCAGCCCTGTTGGCATCTGACATCTGTTTATGTTCTATCAGTCAACTGAATGGTGTGTGGGTCATTGGTATGTGGAGTACTCCATAGTCTGTATACATGAACCAAGCAAGTAATGGGAGGGAGCAAACCCAAATCATCTGCCTTATCACTGAGAAACGCCTACCTCCAGTCACCTCTGTGGGGTTTCTAGTGGTCCCCAGCTTACCTTCTCTAGGGCGTCTGCTTATATGTTGTTCTGGCGTCTATTGACCAAGAAATTTATGCAAAATGGGTCGAGTAATTTAAATTAAAAAATCGAATTTTCATAATCCCGAAAAACGGGATTGCATGTTTGTCAATCCCGGGATTACGGGATTGCAAAATGTCCGGGTTTCCCGGGATCCCGGAATTCGGGATCCCGGGATTACATTCCCTACTTTAGACCAGGGCTTTTTAATGTGCAGTTGTACCCAAAATGTGCAGCTGTAAATGAATTTGGGCAGTTGTATTACGGTAAAAAGCAAACTTGTGCATTGAAAATCATTAAAAAAGGTCAGTCGGATTAGGGGTAATTTACCATTGACGACCAAAATGGAACGAAAGGGTTGTGCAGTGAAAAAATAGGCTACATTGACTTTTCTGTGTAAGTTTTTGGGTAAGTTTGAGAAGAAAGACTAAAAAGTTGTCAAAACTGGAGATTTGGACCAATGTTTTCAACATTCTGACTAAAAGAAAAGGTTGTCAGAATGCAGGTTGTACAGTTCTAAAAATTGCTTTAAAAGTTCAGCTCTAGACCGATACAAGACAGATGGTGAAAATTACAATAAAAGCGGCATGTTAAACAAAGCATTCAAATATCTCATCAGCTGTGTAATGTGTGTTTGGTAGTATTCATATAATCATGCTGGAGACATGTCTTCAAGTCTAATCAGAATATGTAAAGCTCTATGACTGAGAGTTCAGACTGACAATCAAGTTAAATCTTTTTCACCGTTACAATCATTTCAACAAATGATTTAACTTAGAACAGACATCAACAAAAACCATATCACATAGACGACAATTTAGCAATCATTGACGGCAATTTAGCACATGCTCTCTGTGGCAAAAGATCTTTCTATGCGAGCGAATGACTCAGTTGACTCCTTCAAATCTATTTCGTAAGGCCTGTTCTGATGTTTAGCATAGTATGTGAGGCACCCTTGTAATGACATGACTGTGTTATGGCGCCATAGAAATTGTCATTGTTATTATTGTTATTAATTTTTATCATTATTAGAAAGGCCAACTCACCAATGTCTGTTCAGATTATACAATCAGTTGATGATCAGTATTGTTGATAAGAACCTGCAAATATAATCAGTTTTTGCTCTCTTAGCTAAACATCTACAAATTTTTAAAAAGTACTTCACATATTAATGAAAATTGAGAAGACAGGCAAAAGACTTTGGCCATAATTTTAAAGTCTGGTTTGAATGTGTAACAAAAGACAACAAACGAGCAGAGCACAATGAAACGGAAAAATACAAATGTCAGACGGAGGAAGCAGTTATTGAAACTGTCGCAAGGTTGCAACTGAAAGAGAAAAGTGATCTTTACAAACTGGGTCAACATGATTTGCTAGACTAGAGACACATGTCGTCAACTGTGACACTTCTCTGGAACACATCAACTGAGATGAAGTCGAAGCCGATGCCGACCTGTTGCATAGAAAGCAACAGCAGCTGCAACTGTTGTCAGATGATAGATTCTAAACAATAGAGAAAGAATGAAAGGAGAGTTGCTCTACCTCTGCCACGTTTCCATTCGCCAGAGTAGTTGTCGTACGAAGCTCTTCGCTTGTTGCCAGAGAATTGATTGTAGCCTCCTTAATCAATCAATCAATCAATCAATCAATCAATCAATCAATCAATCAATCAATCAATCAGAGACAATCAGAGAAAGTCTTCGATGAAGATGACAACTCAATTTATTGCTTTCAATATTCATTTAAAATCACTTAAATCAACTCAAAGAATTTATCGTACACAATGAATTCTAAAATCAAATGACACAGGGGATCATTGATGCAAAGTCTGGTCTCTCGATGTCTAAAACAATTATTTTGAAGGAAATGAATGTGTTACAAATTGAGGAGTGGTTCATAAATCACATGCTTAGCAGTAGAGGTTAATTAATGTTTGATATCTAATTAAGTAGAATTAACATTAGTTAAAATTTAAAATATTTGTTTTTTGGAACAACTAATTAATCAGATTAAGAACTCAACTAATTAATCAGAATAAGAACTCAACTAATTAATCAGAATAAGAACTCAATAGGGCCGTTCCAGACTGTGATTTTATATTAGGCGGTAGCAAAGTCCCTGAGGGATCCTGTATACCTCGGGGCATAAAAACAAAAAAGAAAAAAAACAAAACTCAACTAATTAATCAGAATAAGAACTCAACAGGGCCGTTCCAGACTTTGATTTTATATTAGGCGGTAGCAAAGTCCCTGAGGGATCCTGTATACCTCGGGGCATAAAAATAAAAAAATAAAAATAATAAAAAAAAGAACTCAACTAATTAATCAGAATAAGAACAACTAATTAATTAGAATTAGAACTCAACTAATTAATTAGAATTAGAACTCAACTAATTAATCAGAATTAGAACTCAATTAATTAGAATTAGCTGCTGATGCCAGAATGAGAAAAGACAAAATGCCAAAAAATGTATGACGCTTTGAAGTGAAGCAACCAGGCTGACCTCCGTAGCTCTGGGTTGGATAAGCTCCTCCCGCTCCTCCTCCTCCGTAGTAAGACTGGAACTGGCCTCCACCTCCGTACCCTGTGTTCCATCCACCACGACCATAACCCATGCCACCACCCGCGTTGTAGCCTCCGAAACCTCCTCTCATATTGCCTCCCATTCTACAACATCACACAATAATCAACCACAGTTAGCTCTCCCTTCAACAACTTTCTAACAACAATAATTGAGTGAAAGCAAGATGCAATCTCAAGTTCTGCCAAACTAATCAGGAAAACATTATCGACTGAACATTTTCAACGCTCAATGAACATCAGAGTTTGCATTAATAACGAATTTGTAGAACTTTGATTGTTGAACCAAAATCCAGACTTTACTATGAACAGCATATCATCTTCATAGACAATTTACTGTCTTCACTGGTTTCGTCTTTTCAACCATAACTGAAATTTTGGTGTCTGATTCACATCGTAATTGTAATTGTAATTGTAATCGAACATTTATATAGCGCCACTTCAAGAGAACTCCTCAGAGGCGCTCCCGACCTGACACATCATAACAATTCACCAAACGCTGCCATCATCAAAAGCAGATCCATCGCAAAACGTCTTCTTAGATCTTATAGCTTAAGAAGATTGATACATGACTGCTTCTAGAGGCAGTTACAGTCTAGAATTCTTTGTGCATATATGTATATATTTATGTAAACTTTAATGTGTAGTAAAGAAGACTGAGAACGGTTGCTAACCCTGCCATCAGTCCACCCATCTGTCCTCCTCGTCCCCGCGACTGGCCGCCACGGAAGTTGCTGCCTCTCATCTGACCTCTGTTGCCTCGACCTCTTTGATTGTTATCTCGCCTGTCAAGATATGAAACGGAAAAGACTTCAGCAACAGAAAAGAAATGATTCTAAAAAAATGAAATCAACCTCTCTCTTATTCTGCTTTGCTTCTCTGTCTCCATCTTGCTCTCTCCACTTTCTTCCTCAATCTGTCGCTCTTTCTATCACAAACTCTTTGTTTTGTTTGTCGGTCTCATTCCCTGTGTTTCACTTCTCTATCTGTCTGTAACACTGAAACAGAAAACGAAACAGGAGAAGAATATTGATAAGATGGAGAACAGAATCAATACCTAAGGCGAAATCAGAGAGAAAAGGAATTGGAAGTAGTCCCACACTGTCACACCATTTGAAGACAAACCATTCACAAAACAAAAATCAATCCTTCTTCTCCTTCTCCTCCTGCAGCCGATTTCTACTCAAACAACAGGTGTGTCTAATATGATGTCTGGTGACATTATTACCAGACACTGAACGTGTAACAGAGCTGTGGCCACATCAGCAGATGATAGATGCGACATTTCTGGTCATTATCTGGAAGACTGGAACACAGATTTAGCATTCATTTATCCTGGTTATGAGATGCTAAAAGCGTCCACGTATGACATGAGACATGTGTGTGTGTGCAGCAGAGGTTTGGCAGACAAATGGTGAGACATACCCTCTCTGGTTGATGCTTCCAATCTTCTTTGGTTCATCATCCTTATCAATAACGCTCTCGTCTAATCTGCCCAACAACATTCCCCATCCAACGCGATGTTTCGTGTCCAAAGCCAACTTCTCCTTCGTCTGTATAATCGTCTGTACGCATCAGAAAACAAAACAGTCAACTCAGATGAAACGATATCAAACCAGACGACAAAAGACAATAGACTGCACATAATATGTGAAACACAGGACACACACCCACACACAAAACAAGCACACCAACAAGCACACACAGACACACCCACGCACACACAAAAAACACACCCACACACAAAACAAGCACACCAACAAGCACACACAGACACACCCACGCACACACAAAAAACACACCCACACAAAAAACACACCCACACACAAAACAAGCACACCAACAAGCACACACAGACACACCCACGCACACACAAAAAACACACCCACACACAAAACAAGCACACCAACAAGCACACACAGACACACCCACGCACACGCGCGCACATGCAGACACAGTGACAATGTCACGTTGGGCACATGACATATTTCCTTAAAAACAAAAAACATAACTTAAACTACTATTAAAACTAATTACTAGAATTCAATGCAAAGTCTAATTGCTTGTCTGCTATGAAAGCAGAGCGAATCAATTCATTTAATTTATAGCTTAGTGAGTGGACCTCACTCAGATTGACATTTGAAGAGATGAGGCAGAAAGGTAGACAGAGACAGACAGGCAGACAGACAGACAGACAGACATAGAAAGAGAGAGACACACACAGACAGACAGACAGGTAGGCAGACAGACAGACAGACAGAGAGAGCAGAAACTTTCATACTTTCTCAATCTCATTCAGGTCGTGTTGGCTTTTGTTGTACGGATTCTTCTGAATTCTTTGCAGTTTGCGGACTTTGTCGATGAAGATTTGCCGCAGACTGTCACTGAGAAGACCTTCAGACAGACAGACAGAAACAATGACTACAATGTCTGACTACGCTAGACACATTCGTACCAAGTACCATCTGTTGGCAATTCTAGTCATCACTGCGAACAGCAGAATGGCATTGTTTGCATATAAAAGACATTGCCTTCTCTGAAGATTATAACCAGATTCAGCAACTTTAGACCAACAACAACCAATTAGCAAATCTAGCATGATTTCTGCACTGAAGCAACCCAGGAAATCCCAGCAAATGGATCTTAACCTGATTGACCTTTGTCCTTGCCCAAACATCATTGGTCAATGCCACATGGATGCATTAGACGTTGGCACAATAGATGCTACAACCAAATAATTAATTACCTACAAATTCTGTGGACATTTACCCTCACACAATCTTCATTACCCCATTCCTAAGGTGTTCGTCAACAATGAATACCCAACGCACGATCTAGACGAAGGTAACGCACATCTCCTGCGCTGCGTCTGGAATCTATTGAGTTGGCAGCAATGATGGAGCAATTCAGCGTGGCAACATGTTGTTGCTCAGCCGACCCACAGCCGCATAGAGGTTGGTTGCACGACATCAGAATCATCAACGTTCATCCTCTCATCCATCTGACCACATATCGTCGTCGTCGTCGTTCTCATCATCGCCTCCATTTAACATGTTCATCTATAATGTCATGTGCTATGGTCATCATCATCAGGCACCATGGGCTCAACGCCCGTAGGTGTCCACTGCCATTTTCACCAAAAATCTCCACTGCTCCCTGTCCATCGCCATGTGACTCAGCTCCTGGAGTGATGCTCTTCCCCACCCGATGATGTCGTCCAACCATTCTCTGTGCGGTCTTCCTCTTCGATTTGTCCCCTCCATTCTGCCGAAAACCAGTAGTTTTATTTTCCTGTCGTCCCCCATTCTACATATATGCCCAAATAGCCCCATCTTTCTCCTGATCAGCTTCTGCATAATATTCTCCTTCAGGCGTATTCGTTTGTATAGTGCGACATTGGTAACTTTTTGTGTCCAGCCTATTCTCAGAATCTTTCGGTAGCACTTTCTTTCGAATGCCAATATCCTCCGTTCTATATCCTTTGTCACCACCCAAGACTCGCATCCATAAAGCACACCACTGAAGACACATGTCTGTAGTACTTTCATCTTAGTTTCCAGTCTTATCGCCTTGCTCCTCCAGATTTTGTCCATGGCTTTTAACGTTGCTGTGGCGTCCCCCATTCTGCATATATGCCCAAATAGCCCCATCTTTCTCCTGATCAGCTTCTGCATAATATTCTCCTTCAGGCGTATTCGTTTGTATAGTGCGACATTGGTAACTTTTTGTGTCCAGCCTATTCTCAGAATCTTTCGGTAGCACTTTCTTTCGAATGCCAATATCCTCCGTTCTATATCCTTTGTCACCACCCAAGACTCGCATCCATAAAGCACACCACTGAAGACACATGTCTGTAGTACTTTCATCTTAGTTTCCAGTCTTATCGCCTTGCTCCTCCAGATTTTGTCCATGGCTTTTAACGTTGCTGTGGCTTTTGCTATCCTTGCCCATACCTCCTTTCTGTTGTCTAGATCATATGTCGTATTGCTCCCAAGATATGTAAACTTTTCCACGTTCTCCAGCTGGTTTCCATCGATGATGAACTTCTTTCTACACCCCTTTTCTCCGAAAAAGGTGCTATGGTGCTGCAGAAATAATTGTTGTAATCATTCAGTCATTCATACGATTGTGCGAACATCTATAGGAAATGGAAGGTAGGTCATTTTGTGCAGAAGATTCCCATGCATACTGCCACGTTAGATGCTCAGGTGAAAAAGGATTTGCAATCAAGAGCACACATATTGTACACAGTCTTTTTGTACACACTGTCTTTTTGTACACAATGTCTTTTTGTACACGCTGTCTTTTCGTACACTGTCTTTTTGTACACAGTCTTTTTGTACACAATGTCTTTTGGTACACGCTGTCTTTTCGTACACACTGTCTTTTTGTACACACTGTCTTTTTGTACACACTGTCTTTTCGTACACACTGTCTTTTCGTACACACTGTCTTTTTGTACACACTGTCTTTTTGTACACGCTGTCTTTTCATCATCATGGAAAAAACAAACTGAGCTCAATAGTTGATCAGCTTCCAAAAAACCGATTTCCTCGTCATTTAATATCTAATAAACACAGCAATCATCTCAATAATTTCGTTTCCTCACCGAATCTGTCCTTTCGGACGGCGATTGCTCTCGTTACAAAGAGTTTCTCTTCATTCAACTCCTTCTCTTTGTGGGTCTCAAGGGCGGCTGCTGCCTCCTCCTCGGATCCATACTCTATGTACGCATGGCTGCAAGAACAGCCAACATGTAGCAACATTTCAATAAAGCCAATTCTACTAATTAGTCAATTGTATTTCAACAGACTAGCAAACGTTTCATTCATAACAACGCACAGACGTAACATCCAGACTGACACAGACAGACGCACATTCAGCCAGTCGCTGCCAACAATTGTTATTGCATGAAACTAATCGAGAATGACAGCGGGACAATAACAGAGAAGCAATAACTGAATACGTGGATTAACGTTAAAAAATGTTAGAAGAGGTAAAAGGTGAGATGAGAATAAGAAGTCTTCTTTTTACTTTCTTCATTTAGCATTACGATCCTGATGCTGGCTGCTGTTTAAGTCTACAATTACTGTCAGAAATAGTCCTCCAATGGGACGGCATTAAAATGGCCAAAACATTGCTGTTATTTTGAGCGTATACATCTAGAGACAGGCCGCCATCATCGTTTAGAGATAGAGTTAATTGAGTTAATTGAGAAGGAGGAGTAGGAGCCACTACAAGCCCCGATCTCCTCGAGTGTATTGGCCCTTCTCTTTACCGAGTCTGTTCCAAATTCTCAGCATTTCCTTCGATTTCCTTATGAGGCAAAATAACTCGCAAAGCATCAGGAAAAAGATCGCTCAAAGTTGCCTCAGTTACCCCTTCAATCGGTAAATTACCAACAAAGAGCAGACGCTGAACGACTGATCCTGAAACAACAGTAAATCACAACCACCTGTTGTACTACATCAGCATTTGAAGACACGGCGGCGGCGGTGGCTCAACAGCTGGCCACCGAACCACACGTGCGGGACTTTCAATTAATTCAGGGATATTCCCTGTCATCAGGGAAACAATGTGCTACCATTTAATATTAATCATATTTAGCATTTCTATTCATAAAGCAAAGAAATGCTTCGGCATTATGCTCGTCAGTTTATGACTTCATAGCATTTTCAGTATATTGTGGTGCTCTTGAATTGCTAAAAAAATTCAGTTTCATTGTCAGTGAAAGAAAAAAAGACACAAAGTCAGTAGACAAAGAAGAAATAAAGGACAAACAAATACAGAAATACATGCAATTTAATATCTTTTTAAAGCAATGCATTTTTACAAAACATTTCTTCATGTAACATTATTTCTCAGACATCTCTTAAGAGAAAAAGGACAATGGTTAAAACAGCTGTTTAATTGCTTGCCAAAAAATCATATAATAATACATATTTTGTAAGACTAAGTGACAAATAAAAACAGATTGGCAAAATACGAACAACTGCATCAAAGATTTGCGACTTACCTCTTTCAAAAACCGAAAACACAGCCGAACAGAGACTAGAAACACTTATTTCACAATCACCTATCCACGTCGTTTTATGGGGTTCCTCCTGGCCATACACACGGACTCTTCGAAAAAAGCCCCACAGCAAGATTGCAAAGGGTTGGTTAGCGAGTGCTCTTTCCAATGCCCCATCCAAACAAGGACCTTCTGGGGTGGGGGTCATTTGACACAGCACCAATATTAAGATTCAACCCCCAGAGGCACACGTCAACCGAAGATTATGAACAGGAGTTATCGTAGAACACAATTATTAATATATAGCAACAGATAGATAGAGTAGAAAACAATAACCGTTACACGCAGTTTGACTAACATTCTCATTTAATTTCCCTCAACCAGCCCAGCGTAATGCATGGATTGCCACAGTAAACAAAAACTAACTCCAGCAAAAAAACGGAAAGTACAATTATTTTACAAAACAAACATCAAAAACATGAGAGAGTTTCTCGGGAAGTCTTTATAAATTATTTTCACAGATCTCTTGGAACTGTTAGCATTAACCCTTTAATGCCGGAGGGTATAGGATTTCCCATACCATTTACTACCATCTCGGCATTAAAGGGTTAAATCAAGAACAATCTGGAATGCAATTGCATTCAATTAGAACCATTAAGTAGATAATTTTATTTATAGATGAAGGTAGAAATCTCTCAAAGTGTGGAACCATTGCAAATGGACGTATCTCTGTGATTAAGCCCCAACTTCAGAGACATAAAGACACATCTTCTGTTCTTCCAACACAGGACTTAATCTTTTTCTCTTTTCTCCCTCAGATCCTAAGTTACCCTAGTGTAATCCAGAGGATATAATTTGCATTTCATTTGTTGCTAAACACAAACTCAAAACCAGATAATAATTCAGCTGAGTAACTGAAAGCACAAACCTGTTGTGTCTGGAGTTTGTTCCTTTCTAACAATCGGCAAAAAATCATCTGAAAAAGTCAGAGGAAAGGAATCACAAAGATCTCAATATCAGCTCAACATCATTTGAAATGGTAGCACTGTTGTCAACATCCAAACAACCAAAACTTTAGGACACCGCATTCAAATAAGGGTTGTTAAAATAGGGTTTATATAAGTCATTATTGCAAAGAATCCCCTGACATTCCAAGTTGGCAGTCCAAAGCAACTACAGAGGATCAAGATACTTGAACTGCTTGAGCAAAAGAGAAACAATATAAAAGAATGCAAACGTTTCATAGTTTAGAATCAATTGTCAAACTCAACAAATTACTAGACATGGTTAAATGGAATCCATGGTCAAAGCAGAGGACGAGATGCAACCAGATGGAACCATTGTCTGTGTTGCAGACAAAAGAGAAAGTCTGCAGCCTGGTTAAAGATGATGAATGCCACTGGAAAATGAAGGAGCTGCCTAACGCAGAGTGGAGCACCATCATGCATTTGCATCAGGATAGTATACTCAATGCATACCTTCACATATGCCATGTAGTTAGCTACAGCATGACCAAACACAGAGAGAGATTCCAATTAATTATCCAAACTGTGGCATTATATAAAATATTTCAAACTAGCTGTACCCGGCCCCGCATTGCTGTGGCTGAAAAGAGCGTCCAACCATCCCTCCATACCTAAATTCCCCCTTCTCCTTTCCCTCCCCTCCCCATCCCCTCCCCGTTTCTGTCCCACCTCCCCCTTCACCTTCCCCTCCACCCTCTCCTCCACCCTCTCCTGCCCCCAGTCCCATTCCCCTCCCTCCCTCTGCCTCCCTGCCTTCTCCATCCCTCCCCTCCGGTCCTTCCCCTCCCTCTTCGTCCCGCTCCCTCTTCCTTCTTTCCTCCCTCACACTGTTCCTTCCCCACAGCGATAAAGTTGGTCATTCGCGACTTTTGGGCGACTTTACAACGTGATTTTGCGTTTCCGAAATCTCGCGACTTTTGGGCGACTTTACAACGTGATTTCGGGACAAAGAATTTCGGAAATCTGGCAACCCTGCGGTTTTGTTGAATTTGCAAATGGCGGTCGAATGGAATGCAAAGTTCACTTTTGTGGAAAAGATTGGGTCTTTTCGGGAAAAAAGCATCTTAAAACACGGTCCTATTGGAATGGAAGGTTTTGGCAAATTTTCAAAACAATCGGTGCGTGAGTTTCCGAGAACACTGGCAACAAACTATTGGAAAGTTTCATTTTTATTTATATAGATGGACTGAAGCAAACAAATACACAAAAATGGCAATCCCATATAAAATGGTCAAAGTCCCCCATTGGGCAAGGCTTAGCTTTAAAAGCATTAAAAGCCGAGTGTTCTACCCAATTGGCGGCCACTGATTGGGTAGACGATTCTAGTGTAGATGAATAAGGAGCAAGCGAAGAGCAAGTGAGGAGGTAGAGATAAAGAGTGCACATGGTGAAAAGTGGAAATGTGTTGCATATGGTGAACAACGTCATCCAGTTGTTGGGATCATGACTGTTTATTAAGATGACCTTTGGAAGAATGTAGACCTGCAACTAAACTAAGACGACTTGATTTAAGACAACACAGCACTGGCAACCATCAATTGCGTTAAATTCACATAAACTGTAAACTCCTGATGAAACGAAATGTCATGCGAGTCAACGACTAACCATCTGAATCCTTGAATTCAAATGACATGTGATCAACCGACAATGTCTCTCGAAATGACTTCAGCTGCTCCTTCACTTCCTCGGCCTCTGCAGCTGACTTCAACAGAAGCCTCACCTGACTGAAACAACAAACACACAATCCAAAACAAATCCACATACTCTTCTGCCTCTTCTTCTTCTTCCCTCAGTCGATCTACGAATTTAATTGCTGAATCCAGACTGACAGACCCATCTATCTATCCATCCACCCACCCATCCATCCATCACTTTTCTTAAACTATTCTCATTAACCCTTTGCTGCAATCCTCAGTTGATGTGTCGTCTGCATAATATTAATGGAGCATCAGAAGTCATTAGATTAGATTAATTATTAATTACTCTATTTTCTCTTGTTTATACTATATGTCCAACCTATTCCAAGACATTAATTAAGATGCAAAAAAGCCATCAGTCATCATATGAGTCGTTCTCCCATTCCCTGTCAGCAGGAAATGGTTGCGGACGAGAAACAACAGCATTCTCCCACATTCCACACCACAATCTCGAGCCAAATAAACTTTCCAGCTAATCGTCGTCATCATCATCATCATCATCATCATCATCATCATCATCATCATCATCATCATCATCATCATCATCATCATCATCATCATCATCATCATCATCATCATCATCATCATCATCATCATCTCACATTCACTTTGTATCATATGACTCACCCAGTTGTTGTTTTTCCAGACGATTTGTCATGGAAGTGAATGCTGAACTTCTGCGTCGTTTCGAGCAATCCTTTGAAAACGTCGGAGTTGAGATCGGCCAATTCAACTGGATGAACGAGAAGACTTCGCTGTTTGTAGCTTGGAACAAGATCTATGTTTAAAGAAGAAGAACCAAAGCAATCGCAGAGGAACAAGATCTATGTTTAAAGAAGAAGAACCAAAGCAATCGCAGAGGAACAAGATCTATGTTTAAAGAAGAAGAACGAAAGCAATCGCAGAGGAACAAGATCTATGTTTAAAGAAGAAGAACCAAAGCAATCGCAGAGGAACAAGATCTATGTTTAAAGAAGAAGAACGAAAGCAATCGCAGAGGAACAAGATCTATGTTTAAAGAAGAAGAACCAAAGCAATCGCAGAGGAACAAGATCTATGTTTAAAGAAGAAGAACGAAAGCAATCGCAGAGGAACAAGATCTATGTTTAAAGAAGAAGAACCAAAGCAATCGCAGAGGAACAAGATCTATGTTTAAAGAAGAAGAACGAAAGCAATCGCAGACTTTCTTTAAGAGACTGTTGCAAGCACAATTTAAGTAAATAACGCAACACGACATAGAGGTGTGAGCAGAGAGAAAGAGACGGTTTGTTGAGATTCGAAGACGAAGAGATGAGTAACTAGAAGAAAAGAAATTTTTTCACATTTTAAAGACTTCTGTTTGAAGTGACATCTTGTCACAGAGTTCTGTTAACATATCAGTTGTCACATATTATGAGCCATGAGTCGGTTAAGAGCAATATGTGGAGCTTGGCAACTGTTCATATGGTCAACCAGTCATATGGTCAACCGGTCATAGGGTCAACCGGTCATAGAGTCAACTGGTCATAGAGTCAACTGGTTATGTGGTCAACTGGTCATAGAGTCAACTGGTTATGTGGTCAACTGGTCATAGAGTCAACTGGTCATAGAGTCAACTGGTCATTTGGTCAAATCATTCATCAGAGCTCTGACTGATCACCTGCATGAACTTCGTTTCTGAATGGAACGATGAACTTCTTAGAATTCCACGTCAGTTTGAAACAGTCTCCTGAAAAGAGAAAAATGATAGAAAAGTGAAAACAGATTTAAAAATTCATCGCACAACAATGCACAGCAACCATTCTATTCTTTTGCAATCAATCGAATCAACATAATTATTTCAACTGAAAACCGTTGTATGACTAACAATGAACACACAGATAATTAATCGGAAGGACAGAATTATGACTTTTAAACTTTTACGTTGATTGCTGATTGGTTGGTTTGTAGCATGTTTATCATTCGTGCAACTTACTAGACCTGTTTGTATTTAGTCAGGCCTAAGTTAACACTTTAATGCCGGAGTGTATAGGATTTCCCATACCATTTACTACCATCTCGGCACTAAAAGGTTAAAGATGACCTTCTATATGAAATTCTTGGCATCCATTGGGGTGCAGGGGAAAAAACACAAAAGTCATGAGGTCCAGGACAGAGGCATTGACAGTGTAGGAAGCTAAACCATATTGAAGTGCACTATTAGTAACAAATTGAGAAAACAAAAATCATCCAAATGACTATTATTCAGATGATTTTCTGAGCACCGATCAAAGGTTAAAGTTCAAATGTCCAGCTTTCAAGAGAACTGGTCATTTTTAAATCTCCAGTGCAATGAAGTTTCGCTGAGAATTCAGCTGAATATAAATTATAAATCATTTCATTTTGATTAAAATCTTCAGCTCATAATAAAGTGACAGCGTGCATCAGTTAGACACAGAGCTGCTTCAACTGCTCTCAAACATGGTCACACAACATTGGTCAAACATGGTCATTGGTCACACAACATTGGTCAAACATGGTCACACAACATTGGTCAAACATGGTCATTGGTCACACAACATTGGTCAAACATGGTCAAACATGGTCATTGGTCACACGTGGCCAGATGCGCACTTGCCTCCATTAATAACAGTTTTGAAAGACAAACAGACAAAATGCAGCATTTACTGAAAACAGGAGGAAAGTGATAATTTTAGGAGGAGCAACAACAGCAAAAGCAACTCACTGTCCTTTGGCATATCAATGGCAAACTGATCGGACACATCTGGCTCCTCCTCCTCCTCCTCCTCTTCTTCTGCTGCTGCCTCCTCCTGTTTCCCTTCTCCTCCTTCGCCAGCTGTCTCACCTCCTCCTCCCACTCCTCCCACAGCATCTTCTGCTGTAAGAGCAGCAGCAGCATCTGCAGCAGCATCCTTCGCTTCAGCAACCGTCAATGTTTCGGCTGCTTCTAACGTTGTTGTCGTCGTCGTCGGCTGATGTTCAACATTCTGCTTGTGAACAGAAGGTTCCTTCTTCTCATCCAACTCATCAAACGTAACTGAAAGATAACAGAATTAAACGAAAAACATCACCATCGTCATCATCATCACCACAGCCATCACATCACCATCATCATAAAGACACCTAAGTTGTAGTGCAGCATGGCTGTGTTATGGCACCACATGTATGGTAAAATGTTGTAATTATCATTCTTACCACAACTGGACCACGTCCGTCCAACGCACAAATAGCTTTTGATCACGCAAAAGCAGACTGGCACCAGACACGGTCCTACAGACATCAACTAAATTGACATGATCCACATTCCATACGTCAGACAGAAGAATTAGCACAAATGTAGCCAAATGGTTACATAGCACACGACCTGTAACACCACAGAGTGTAATGTAACTCAGTGTATGCATTCAATCCTTCTCAGTTACAAGTAGGCAATGTGTGTTGACATCAAGTTCCCCACACAAAAAGTTTAATCAATGGAGCCATTGATGATTTGATGTATTGTCACGTCTGCACAGTTTCTGTTCTTTAGAAGAAGGAGGGCAAGACATCAAATACAACGTTGTATTATACTGCATGGCATATATTTCTCTGGCTCATTTTCAACAAACTAACCATGATGCACTTGTGTTAGATATGGTTCCAACAAAGGAATCTCATCAGGAAATTCAGCAAGTAAGTTAATATTTACACCTGCTTCCTGTTTGTTGCCTGCTCAACATATTCATTCATTCAATTCATTCACTAATTCATTCCATTCATTCATTCATTACAAGGATTTATATAGCGCCCCTTCAAGTCATCGTGTAAACTATTACACTAGCAGAACTGTTGCAGTCTTCAACGCTCATCTTACTGTTTTCAGTGAAGTCGTCTCCTTCAGTCACCGGCTTTTCAGCGGCCGTGGTTTCGTCAGCATTTGGATTGTCAGTTGTATCCATTTGCTCAACATCTGAATCAAAAGCAGATATAGGCGCTTTAGAATGTTCAGCATTATTTGAAGCAGAGCACAATTCAAGCATTCAGAACAAAATATAACTGAAACAACAATATCTTGTAAACAAGAAACAATTCTGTAGAGCCGTCAAGACAAATTTGCCATTTGCATTCATTTGATGTTTTTCTAGAGACTGGACAGAATGACACTCCTCCAAGTAACCACACCCTCATCCAAGAGAAAGTAACTACACCCTCCTCCAAGAGAAAGTAACCACACCCTCCTCCAAGAGAAAGTAACCACACCCTCATCCAAGAGAAAGTAACCACACCCTCCTCCAAGAGAAACTAGGCAACTCTGAGCGGCCTTCCTGGCAACCTTTAACCCTTTCCTTCCTTTCCGGTTCCATATAATCTGGGATTAAAACACCACGTACAAATTCCAGAAATCAACTGAAAGAAAATATAAAAAATGAGAGTTACAATTCAACACTAGCCTCTTGTTTCTGCAGATGTCAATTCTTTCGTTGGTTGACCTTCTCCCGTCCCGCCTTCTCCCTCCGTCTTCTTTGCTTCGTTATCATCAGCTGCAACAACCAATCCACAACAAACCAGTGTTATTTTGACCAACTCAAATTCGTGTTCCGTAATAAAACCTAAAACCGCTCTGCACAACAAAAAGCATTCCTAATGCAATCACTCAATCTTCCAGTTTGTATGACCATAAACGAGAAGACTTGACCAAGTCTTGTGTACAGGCTTTTCTCTTTCTAACAACATTCAACTCATGATGTATACAGCACAAATTGATTAGTTCATAATGATATGCACGGATAACGCTGTTTATAAACCGACGATGCTGCGCATCAAATGATTTCAAATTCTGGTGGCATTGATTTCTATAATTACGCAAGTCATATTCTCTTCCTATATATTAACTGTTTTATTTAGCCGTTGTTGGACTGGGAGCGCTTCTGAGTAGATTACCTTGAAGGTGTGCTATATAAAAAGTCAATAATAATTAACACACTCAGGTTGCAAACCTTGTACATACATCTTCAGTTTCAGAATCATAAGACAGATTTATAAGCAGTTATGTGATTGACACGCGTACCCTGTTCGCTGATAACAAGCCGACTGATAAGGTCTGCCTTTTTGCCTGTCTGGTCCAGGCCGCGTTTCTTTAGATGCTCCTTCAACTGCGGAATTGTTAGCTTATTCCAATCAGTTGCTTCTGACATCGTAACAAGATTTGCTCTGTTAAAAATAAGGCAAAGCATCAATTGAAACGCATCAAAGAACAGCCAAGAATTCTCTTCTTTATTTACACCACCTTATTATTCTCTATTTACAATAATTTCATTAAGTGTCAAATCACTCAAATGATTCTTATGCAAAGATGCCTGCTGACCAAGATGACAATCAATCAATCATATTATATAGCGCCATTTCAAGGTACCTACTCAGAGGCAATGTTCATAAGCAATGTTCATAAGCAGGTTGTCACTTGTGGATTTAGCAGAATTTAATTTGAAATGCTACAACCAGCGTTAAAGGGCAGAACTTAACACAAAAGAAGAAGACAACCAGGGTTTAAGCCATGAAGTCCTTGTAAAAGTTCAAAATTTTACAAGTGTCACTTTATCGTTTTACTTTAAGATTTAGAAATTAGATCTAAGGATAACTGGCTACAAATAGGTAAAACCTCTTTTAAAACAAAATTTCCTATCTCATATAAATAGCATCAACCACTGGCATTAAGTAGCTGTACATTAGAGTGGTCCGTGCATCATCTAGGAGAGTATTGGCAACTAGTAACTGGTACGTCTACACTCAACTGAACAGCTCAGCGACAGATCGACTGCTAAAGCGCTTGAAAGTTAACAGACGACCATAAAATTATGAAAATACAACTGGAATCTGTACTGTTTCACATCACTTTATTTCATAATGTCATATGCAAAAACATGACTTACATCGCAACCTCTGAAATTTCAAATTTCAGTGAATGATTCTACATCTCTAATGAATTTTATTATCATTCATGGTTCATCCATCTCTATACTACCTACATTGTTCTACATCTGAACAATTTCACATTGATCACTGGATAATGGATATAACTCTGTAATCTATTTGTGCACCAGACTTTCAGTTTTTTGCACAATCGTCACACGTCTGTGTACTGTAATAATAATAATAATATAAATAATAATAATAATAATAATGGTAAATGTGTATTTTGCAAAGCAAATTATTCGGCATAACTATAGTATCTGGGACCGACGTTTCGGTGGGGGCTCAGGGATAGGCATTGTGAGTTTCGGTTAGGGTCAGGTTGGGCGTCGTGATGGTCGGTTGGGTCAGATTGGGCGACGTGAGGGTCAGTTAGGGTTAAGATTTTGGGTTAATGTAATCATTCGTGTGTCGATGCCATAGTTTTGCCGTAAACGTTTGATTTGGCATTGTAAATTATTCGCCGTTGCATGGGTTTCAGTGTTGGTCGAATAGAAGTCGGATTGACAAAAATAATTCTTACTATTAAATAGAATTCGAATTGATGAAAGTAATTTTTACGTAAATAGAAACTTGTGGGTTTTTTAAAATCAAAGGTGGACAGAAGAGCAATTATTTTTTACTAAACAAGATTAAATGTTGATGAAAAATGGTTATTGTTACTGACGTCTCGGTAGATCGTAAACAGTATGGCCGCCAACGAATGCAATAAAATTAGAGTGCAACATGCATCCCAACATGCAAAGCGTGAGGGTCGGTTAGGGCTCAGGTTAGGCGTCGTGAGGGTCGGTTAGGGTTAGTTTTAGGGTTAGTGCAGTCATTCTGCTGAAATTGAAGCGGAATTGATGAGCAATGTCGTCGATAGGTCGTGCTTTAACTTTAGGTCGCGGAAATATCGCCCTATGTCGGGCCGGTCTCTTGTGCACGTATCTACGGCGGCCATACTGTTTACGATCTACCGAGACGTCAGTCACAATAACCTGAAAAATTACTGCTGCCTAAATAGAATCGGGATTGATTAAAGAAATTCTTGCCTAAGCGTATGCTGGCTCAATGAGAAGGATTCTGGCCAAACTAGAAGTGGGATTGATAGAAAATAATAATTCATTCGGACATAATTTATATAGCGCTCCTTAAAGTAAAAAAACTACTCAAGAGGCGCTCGATATGCACAATAATTCGCAACCATATACGCAAACGGTCACTTCTTAGTCCACTGTTTTCTAAAGTACAGCAGCATAACCATGCATGAAAGCTGCTAACAAAGACATTTCCGGCGTCGTCCGATATTCGAGTGACCCTCAACAACTAAACGCAGCAATAAATATAATTCAAATCGTTGATATTGAACTGCTGCTGCATTTACATTTGTATATTTTCGATATATGATTTGGAAATAATTAAAGCGTCTTACCGATTAAAATGTTTAAAGTAAATTTATAATATAGGCCTATTACGCAAATCCAACAACCAAGCAGGACACTTATTCCAGGCTTACAGGAAACAAATATGTCCGCGGTAGCATGCTCATGGCAAAACGTCAAAAACTGTAGAAAAACTATTGTGAATTCAAAAACATTTCATCATGAAATGTTGCAAATGCATTTTATTGGTATATATTAAAAGTGAGGTCCTAGGGCTACTACAAACTATTCAAGCCGCCGTGTATAGGGACCCTGATGTTGTATTCGGGCTTAACGACACTGTTTCATATCGAAGATGATAGGCTAAGTGTCGGAGGCAGAGTAGGCTACAACCTCACACTCCACGTTTATATTGCGACCGAGCAATCCGCAGTAAAGATCTGAGAAATTAATCTCTGACCGGGAATCGCACCCGGGCCACCGGCGCGACGAGCAGGCTACAACCCACTCGGCCACGCAGGATCTCTAAAGGGACCCTGATCGAGGCCTGAGCAAATCCTTTAGGCTGTAGCCTATAGCCTACTTTGTTCGGCGCATCAGGGCTTTTTTAACGTGCAGTTGTACACAAAATGTGCAGTTCTAAATGGATTTGAGCAGTTGTAGAGGCAATTGTGTACTTAAAACTAGCAAAACGCCATTGTCATCCGATTGGAAGTAATTTAGGCCTACCATAGATGATGGGAAAGGAAAGAAGGATCGAGTTGTGCAATTCTAAAAATTTCTTAGAACAGCCCTGCGCCACGTTAAGCTCTGATTCAGTGTTCGCGCTGTATAGAAACCTCTGAGTAGAAATCCCTTAAGGCGAAGGGACGCTATAACAAGACTTAGTGCTCACACTGCTCATAGCCTACATTCATTAATTCATTCATTCATTCATTAATTCATTCATTCATTCATTTCAGACATTTATATAGCGCCTCTTAAAGAGTATCTACTCAGAAGCGCTCCGGACCCAACCACGGCTAAAGAGAACAGTCTTTAGAGCAGAGTAGAACGAAGTCTCAAAATGCTCAAGGCATTAGACGTAGCCTAGTTCCCCAGGAAGTCCAATCCAGGTTGCAGGGCCAACGACAGAAAAGACACGGCGTTGCGCAATAGATCTAGAAGTGCGTGACCGGGGGACAAGAAGCTCAGCTTGTTTAGAAGAACGGAGAGAGCCGTACGGCGCTGGACATTTAGGGTGGAGCAACAGAACTCCTGCAAATAGACAGGGGTCACACCGTCACACCCGCGAGACAGCGCAAGATCCGGTCCAAGCACGTACCCAACACAAGTCACTGGAAGACCAAGGAAGATATCCGGTAGGTGACTCTTTGTGAGAAAGCTAGGGAGCCAATCAGTGTTGTGGAAAGTATCGGGCAAATGTACTTAAGTAAAAGTAAAAGTAAAATGGATTTTAATTACTTAAGTATAAGTAAAAGTACTCATAACAAATTTTTACTTAAGTAAAAGTAAAAAGTAGCCCCTTCAAATAATACTTTTTAAGTAAAAAGTAAAAGTACCGAGTCTTTCTATAAGCTTAACTCAATCGATTATTAACCTTCAAAAATACCAAATTCTCGAAATGGTTATCGTTGAGTAATGAGTCGCACGCTTCCAATTATTCATTGTTAGCACAATGCACAGCTGAAGAGTCGTTCTGCTGCAGAAATGGCAGTGCATCCAGCGTGCACCACCCATCGAAAATCTATTTTTAGGCATGCAAATTTGAATAAGCTGTCTTAGCTTAGCGAAACGAAATGTTAATTAGCGCTTTGAAGTAACGAACATTGTAACGAGTGTCGCATAAATTGTAACGTAGTGAAAGTAGGCTACTGAAATATGGGTAAAATTTTACTTCGTTGAAAGTAAAAGTATTTCATTTTTTCGATACTTCGTTACATGTGAAAGTACTCAAACTTTTACTTAAGTAAATTAAGTAACGCGTTACTTTTACTTCGTTACTGCACAACACTGGAGCCAATGCAAGACGTCCCGCATAAAGCATAATATAATCAGTGACATGGCCGAATCTTGGAATGCGACCAACAAGGCGTGCCGGAGATCGAGCGCCAGATCCGGTCCAAGCACCCAACACAAGTCACTGGAAGACCAACATAGAGGGCGCTGCAGTAGTCTAGACGAGAGATAACAAAAGAGTGGATTAGCGTCAAGGCAGCATTGAAGGTTAAGGAGCGGAGCACCACTCTAATCTGACGCAACTGGTAGTAGCAACTGCGGCATATATAGCAGGTTGATATGCCACGTAAAAGAAAGTTCTTGGTCCAGTGTGACTTCAAGGTCCCGGACAGAGGGAGAGAAGGTAAACTGCATGAGGGAATTCCTGGGCAAGAACCTCCAGGTCAAGTTTGGCGAGCTGTTGGCGTGTAGCCTACCAAACCAAATAAATTGGGTTTTTAAAAGAGTGGAGCCGTAGGCGATTGGACGACATCCAGGCTTCCAGAGCCTCCATTGCCCGGCTCATGACCCTGACAGTGGAAATGGCTGCTGGCGCAAAACAGTGCAAATATGTTTGCAGGTCATCCGCGTAGGATTGTCTAAGGACAGAAGAAGCAGCAAGGAGAGAACCAATATAAGATCAGTCGTATAAATAATATACAAAAGTGGGCCCAGGACAGAACCCTGGGGCAGGCCAATTGGGGCAGGAACCCATGGAGTCCTGGCAGACCCATAAACCACAGAAAAGGAACGGTCGTGGAGGAAGGAACCAAGCCAGTCGAGAAAGTTCCCAGAAAGACCGAATGAGGTTGAGAAGCGCTTATGAAGGATAATATTATCATGATCCACAATGTCAAAAGCTACCCTCACATAAAATAGTGCTAAAAGGTGACCTGTAGGCTTACTCTATCAGTTGTCCCCATCGACGTATATTGAGTGGACATAGCATGCGCCAATATCGTCTATGAATAAAACTGAAGCCTGCGCTCAATATGCTAATGAGGGCTGTGTGACGTCACGTAAGGGAGAAAGCTTAGTATATCATCGACGTATAATACGTCTAATAATGATGATGATGATGATGATGATGATGATGATGATATTGACGACGGTGGTGGGGTTCCCTATCATTACACCGAAGTTCATTTCACCGAAGGTCTTTTAGCCGAATTCATCTAACCGAAAATCAATTCGCCGACAATCATCTACGCGATGTTCATTTCCTAGAAGTTTATGTGACCGAATTGTCATTTCACAGAAAAAGTAGACAAGTCGATGGTACTAAAAAGGACTTAGTTCATTATCATTAAGCTAAGAACAAGGTAGGTCAACTACAATGAGTTCTGTCGATCGACAAAGGCCTCAATGGCTTTGTTTATGTCAATGCAAAAAACTTGAATTAAAACGATATGTTCCACAACATTCTTCGTGGAACTCTTTTACTCGCACGGCTCCAACAACAACAGCGGCAGCTACTCGATTAGCCGATGGAGCATGCAGAGTATGGTCAGTCGGCAGTCGTACAATGACATCTCCCATACAATGCATTCGCGCAGTGCAACCTCGCAACTCACAACACCAGTACGTTTTCCCATTAACTTCTTTGTCTTTCATATAAATGTATCCCTCAAATATAGCCTTATTTTTACCTCGACTACTAGTAACAAACTTTATTTTAGACATTTTATCTCTATTCAGACAGAAACCGACGGCTAAACTGCCATAAGAACGAAACGAAATCGAAAAGACAGAGGCTTGTGTGTGTGATGTACCATATAATGTACAGTCGATAGGACGGCCTATAGGTGTACTGCACAACACACGTTCGCACGTGCCAAGCATTTTAGCATAGTCGATCCCTTTATAGCCTATTTTCGGTTAAATGAATTTCCATTAAATTAACATTCGGTGAATTGAACATTAGGCGAGGTGAGATTCGGTGAATTGATTTTCGGTCAGATGATTTCGGCGAAATAAATTTCGGGGAAATGAAATTCGGGGAAATAAACGGTCACCCGGTGGTGGTGGTGGTGGTTCGATCTGGTGGTGGTGGCAGGGTGAGAATTGCCAGGGGTTTGGGGGTTTCAATACCCCAGTCTTTCTTAGAGCCCATGTTAAAGTATTTTTTACACCCCAATTCCAAGTGGATAAAATATTCCAACCCCAGTTATTTTTCCACAATTCTCACACTGGGTGGTGGTGGTGGTGGTGGCAGGGTGAGAATTGCCCGCAGGTTGGGGGTTTCAACCCCCCAGTCTTTCTTAGAGCCCCATGTTAAAGTATGTTTTTACACCCCAATTCCAAGTGGTTAATGGTCAACCCCCAGTTATTTTTCCACAATTCTCACACTGGCTGGTGGTGGTGGCAGGGTGAGAATTGCCGGGAGTTTGGGGGGTTTCAACCCCCAGTCTTTCTTAAAGCCCCATGTTAGAGTATGTTTTTACACCCCAATTCCAAGTGGATAATGGTCCAACCCCCAGTTATTTTTCCACAATTCTCACACTGGGTGGTGGTGGTGGCAGGGTGAGAATTGCTGGGAGTTTGGGGGGTTTCAACCCCCAGTCTTTCTTAGAGCCCCATGTTAAAGTATGTTTTTACACCTCAATTCCAAGTGGTTAATAGTCCAACCCCCAGTTATTTTTCCACAATTCTCACACTGGCTGGTGGTGGTGGCAGGGTGAGAATTGCCGGGAGTTTGGGGGTTTAAACCCCCAGTCTTTCTTAGAGCTCCATGTTAGAGTATGTTTTTACACCCCAATTCCAAGTGGTTAATAGTCCAACCCCCTGTTATTTTTCCACAATTCTCACACTGGCTGGTGGTGGTGGCAGGGTGAGAATTGCCGGGAGTTTGGGGGTTTCAACCCCCAGTCTTTCTTAGAGCCCTATGTTAGAGTATGTTTTTACACTCCAATTCCAAGTGGTTAATGGTCCAACCCCCAGTTATTTTTCCACAATTCTCACACTGGCTGGTGGTGGTGGCAGGGTGAGAATTGCCGGGAGTTTGGGGGTTTCAACCCCCAGTCTTTCTTAGAGCCCCATGTTAAAGTATGTTTTTACACCCCAATTCCAAGTGGATAATGGTCCAACCCCCAGTTATTTTTCCACAATTCTCACACTGGGTGGTGGTAGTGGTGGTGATGGTGATGATGATTATGATGATGATTGTGCTCTGCCCGTGGGCAGGTTCATTGGTTCTACGCCCCTGGGGACGATCGAGATGAGTGAGGTGGTTTTCCTTTGCCTTCCCCACAGACAATGATGGGCAAGCAACTTGTCCAAGGTCGTTCTGCAGCAGCTTGCACTCCTGCGTCTCACAGTGCTAGCCCGAGATATCTAAATCTCTTAATGTTAACTCCCAGCACGGGGCTTGAACCGCAGTCCGTTGCAACCAACAGACGTATGCCGCTCTCGCTAACCGGTGTAGCTAACTAGGCTAGTTCTGTGCCTAATTACTATAGTTCTCTGATGTTCTGTGCCTATGTCCCATTTGTTAGCAACCTCTGTTCTATGCAATGTTCCCTACATTTCCTTGTGTCTCATATACAATGTTTCTTTGTTCCGTGTTCCCGTGTTCTCTGTCGCATATGTCCTCGGTTCCGCTGTGTTCTTGTTCCGTGTTCAATATATCTTTTTGGTTCCCTATTTTCTTGTTCCATGTGCGTATTGTTCTTAGTTTCCTGTGATGTTCGGTGTTTCTTGTTCTCTATGTCTTAAGTTCTGGTCCCTTGAGTTCCGGCTCCTTGTTCCTATTTGCTCTGTTCCTTGATTTCTTGTTCCCTGTGCTTCTTATCCCACGTTCTCTATGTTCTCTGTGATGCTCACTTTTTTGCTCAGCATTCTTTGTTTTTTATGTTCCATGTTGCTTATAAATGCTCTCTGTGGTGTTCTGTGCTCGCTTGTGTTCTCTGTTCCTTGTACCCTGTTTCTCAATGTTCCTTGTTCTCTATGCTTTTTCTTCCGTATTCTCTCAGTTCCGTTGTGTTCATTTGCCCATGTTCTCTTGTTCCTGTGTTTTGTTCCTTGTGTCCGTGTCACTGTCACTTGCTTCCAAATGCTCCCTGCAATGTTCTATGTTCCCTGATATTCTGTGTTTTCTCGGTCCATATGTTCCATGTTCCCTGTTCCATGTTCCATGTTTTCTCTGTTCTGTGTCCAATAAGTTCCATAATTATGTTCCATGATATTCTATGATGTTAACCATTTCTCTGTGTTACATGTTCCTGTTCCTTATGTTCCACGTTGCCTGTTCTGTGCTTCTATGTTCCATGTTCTCTGATCCCTTTGTTCTATGGTCCATGTTCCCTGATAATTAATTCCTATGATGCTCTCTTGGTCTCTGTTCCATGCTCTATATATGCTTCTGTTTTGTGTCCAATGTGTTCCATTTTGTTCCATGATATATTCCTATGATGGTCCCCCATGTTCCATATCCCTGTTCCTTATGTTCCATGCATGTTCTGTGTTCCCTATGTTTCATGTCCTCTGTTCTGCGTTCCCTTTGTTCTATGTTTCATGTTTCGTGATATTCCCTATGATGTTCTTTTGTTCCGTGTTCCTGGTGCTCTCTGTTCCATGTTCAATAAAAAAATTATGTTCCGTGGTATTCTCTATGATGTTCCACTGTTCCTTAATATGTTCCATCTGAGCACAGTATGTCCGCTTCGCAGGGTAAGAATTGTGATATAACGCCTAATCTCATATGAGAGCTAATGTTCTTCCCTTACGTGACGTCACACGCACGCAAAGCGTGAGGCTTCATTTTTAGCCGGTTCATGCTATGTCCACTCAATATACAGGGTGGTCCAAAATAAACTGCACAATGATAAATTGATAATACTTTATTCAGACCAATTCAAATATAACCGTGAAAATTCACAAAAACACAGCAATTATTTTTACTGTAACATTACATGGATGGATTTCGTTACATAAAATGTTCAATGTGTCCTCCTTGCTGCTCGACCACGCATTGAAGCCAACGACGCCATTGATCAATTGCGCGGTCAATGAAACGCAATCGCTGTTCAACTGCTGTCCAACTTTGCGCCTGTACTGGTTAAGTCCGAGATCTTTCTTTACAATACGTTTAACAGTTGAACGTGAAATGCCGGTTTCACGTGCGATCTCCCGTGGGCTCTTATGGCTTAGCGGTTTGTCTTCCTGGCTACAGATAAGGCACTTACCAACTTGATATTTGCATCTGCTCGAGCTGATTTCGGACGTCCGCAACCCGGCTTCCTAGCTGTGGTACCTTCGGTATCAATTTTTTTAATGAGGATAGTACGACGTTTCCATGTCTTATTTGGAAATTCTTTCATCATACGCAAGAAAAATGGCATTAAACATTGAATTGTTATACATTATATCAAGAAAACTGTCACTGTGCAGTTTATTTTGGACCACCCTGTACGTCGATGGTTGTCCCATATAGATATCAGAAAGGAGGCGAACTAACAGGGTTTCCGTGGAGTGACCCTTACGAAAACCAGATTGAAAAATCGGGAGTAAAATGTTAACATAATAATTATATATTATCATACACAGGGCCCGAGGCGACCGGATCTGGGGGTCTAGATTCTACACGGTGTCCCGATGAAAAGTAGAACCCATCAAAAAGTGCCATAATTCGGTCAAAACTTTTAGGATCTGTCTGAAATTTTAAACGCGACAACAGTGTCCATATTACTACCAACTCCTAAAGCCGATTAGAAATATTCGTGCGTTTGTCAAGTTTATCAGAGTTTAAAATGCAGCACCGAAAAATCAAACTTTCCACCATGGAAAATCTGAAAGGAAGTCAAATTCAGCTACATGTATATTATAGGGCTATAATAGGCCTATGGTGTTCAAAATGTCCTTCTTGTTCACGAACACACGACTGCAGACGTAATAGTTGTCCGGACTCCCGGGAGACACTCGACTTCATGTCCCGCAGCTGTGGCCGCCCAGCGGGCGGCCCATACCTTGATCCGGAGTACCAGGTATAGGCCTGCATGTAGGCTACTAGAGGAGCGCGTTTTTCGTTCACGCGCATTCATGACATCGATAACCGTAGGACGCGTTTGATTGAAGAGTGGCAGCTGTTTGACCAGGTGATCATTGAACAGACCATCAAACAGTAGCGTCTACGTCTACGGTCGTGTGTCCGTGAACAAAGACCGTCCCCCCAACACGTTCATTTAGGGGACTGTTCCCCTCTGTCCCCCTAAGTCTCCGCCGGTTGTAGAATTTGATTCAGGACAGTGCAACTACCGTAGTGGTTGGCGGAGAATTGTGGAGACGGCTACGCTCCGGAGTGGGGCTCGCCCTTGATGATGATGATGAGTGCAACTAACAGCAAACGATGAATAAATGTGGTATTGTTATTTATACTGTGAGTGATAGGCCTACTCTCTTTTTTCTCCCTCTGTCTGTCTGTCTGTCTGTCTGTCTGCCTGCCTGTCTGTCTGTCTGTCTGATTCTGTATCTGTCTCTTTCTACCTGTCTGAGCTGTCTCCGTCAGTCTGTCTATCTCTCCTCTCTGTCTGTCTCTCTTTCTCTCTGTCCCCATTGATTGCCTAGGCAGTAGGCTATCGAGTAGCGCATTAGAAATTCTTCAGTTTATGATTAAGATGACGACGAATTAGAAGTTATTTATAGCAGCTGGTGAGTAGCCATTAATCTGAGCAGTTGAACAGCTCACAAGAAGAATAATTTTCATGTTGATCCACTCGACGAAGAGTTTAAGATGCTGTTTAAAACGCTGTTAAAATCTTCGAACCTCATATCAAATGTTATAATAATATTATAGACTGCTGCTGTAAACAATGTTTGCGCTCACTTTAACAGGTTAAGCAGGGCTATACCTACGTCCAAGGGCGGATACAGAAACTTTGGACGGGGGGCGGGCAAAAATTTCTTGGCCTTGGGTCAGGGGAAAAATTTCGTATCCGCCAAAAAGTTTATGACCTTTTTTTAGTCATCAGATCTGGCCACATTTTCGGGAAAATTATACCATTTCATCCGCCAAAAACATTGATGAGCTTTTTTAGTCATTGAATCCAAATCCTTGAAAATATACCAAATTATAAGCTTGTTGAAACCAAATGGAGGGGGCACGATACATGGACATTTCTAAATGGGAGGCACGGCCGGATTGCCCCCACTGCCCTGGATCCGCCCCTGCCTACGTCTATCGTCTGAATTGTGAAATTTCAGATGGAGCGGGCTTAAAAAATTGGCATATGCCCTGAATATTTACGAAACAAGAGCTTATAGTTATAGTATGTTAGCAGGGCTGGGAGCAGGGAGGGGAATGGGGCATGCAAGCGACTCAAATAGCCTCTGCTGCTCAAATGTCCACCCACGCCACCTTCTCGGGGTCCCTCCTGTTTCAACGGAGTGCGTGGTGGACGACCGAGTACTCGCCGGTATAAGCGAGTGCCCCATGGGCGAAGAAGCTGAAGGACGGACGATGGACGACATCGACGCTGAGAGATGGTGTCTCTCCGTAAAAACACCGGGAGGAAGGCAACGGGAGACCACCTCCCTACTCATCCCGAGGAATATGTAAAATGACGACAATAACTGGATTGGACACATCATGAGGAGTGACACCATAGTACGGGATATCATCGAAGGAAGAATGGAGGGGATAAAGACAAGAGGAAGACCAAGAACAATGCTACTGGACTGGATGATGACAATGGACGGTTACAGAGGGCTAAAGATGGATGCACAGAACAGATATGCGTGGCGTCATTGGACATATGAACCTGCCTGACGGCAGAGAACCAAAGAAGAGAAGCAGGGCTGTACTGGTAAATGTTGAGGTGAATACACGCTGACTGGGAGAAAAACCGACTTTTTGGCCATAAATTTCTTACGATTTTTTTAAGTCATTCGCTAGTCGCACGCACCCTAATTTACTAGCGTGTACCCTGCCTGAGTCGAGGGCTCTCCAAATTTGGCTGCAGTCATTATATATATGCCTGTCTATGACTGATTATTTCTTAAACTCGTACATTCGCAATTTGCAAACTTGAGGCCCCCAAGCCGAGGTTCGGAGGTATCAACAGTCAGGCACTGCATGCCCTATCGAAATTAATACAAATAATATATTATTTTCAATGTATGTGTTATATTCGTTAAATTCCAAAAGGCAACAGGCAGAGCGCTGTATAGAATGATGTCTAGGCCTAACATAGAAGTAACTTTTTTGCAAAATATGTAGGATGATAATAGGCAGGTGGATCATAATAACATATCAAATGATGGGGTTCATCGTCCTTAAGAATGTGTCTGTCTGTCATTATTTTGTTCCGGTCCATTGATGCCATAACTTCCTTCCGTTATTCCTTGATGGCCTTTCTCACCTGCAAGTCGATTGAAAAAAATACCTGTGCGAAAACATTGTCTCTATAGACAGGTCTGTAAAAGACGCATCGATCTCCTCGAATAGTTTGTCAAGTGTTCATTAAGTTTTTACGACTATAGATTCTTCTGCGAATAGGTTGTTTTATAGCCACGTGGTTAGTGTGCTGTTCTGTCAGTAGAACTGTCGGGGGAGGGGTCAAACCCCCGCTAGGACAGAAATTTGGTTGAAGATATCTGCTCCACCTAAACGCTGGTCAAACTCTGCTATGTTGTGTAGACTGTGTATACGATACCGACATGGCACTCTCGGTGGTATAGCTATAGGCAGCAATGTTGAGTTCATGCCAGCCGCCCTCAAATGCCGAGGCCGTGAAAATGAAGTCGTTAGAACTTCATAGCCTACCAGTAGTTGACTCAGTGAACCCAGCCAACCATGTATGGTATGAAGGGACTGAGCATCTTTCATTGCTCTATAGACTAGGGTGTTGGACATTAGCCTCCATGGACATTATCCTCCCGAACATTAACCCCCCCGGACGAAAGTCCCCGGACATTATCCCCTCGGAGTAGAATATTATCCTCCAGTCTATGATAATCATTAACTAAAGTGATGCACAAAATATAACAATTAGGCTATGTTAAGTAAATATCTATAGGCCTACATTACACATTACTACATTAGTTTAACATTGTAAGAATACATGTATGTTAAGTTAATTGAAGGTTGAAACAATTATTCATTGTGTAAACGACGCTAACAAACCTTCGCTGTAGGACACTATAAAAAATTAAGTTGACTCCATACGAGTCTCTAATTTCTTGAATCTAATTTTGAATGGAAACGACGCTAATTAAGTCAACGAAACTAAGACGTAGCCTAACTGACGTTAACAAACCTTTGTTGTAAGCTGTAGGACATTAAACAAGTAGACTATAGGCCCTATATAGGCCTACATGTACGTTCACTAGCATCTAGTGCTGTCACCACTCTAGTCCATTCCTTCATTACTTCCCGTCTTGACTATAATTGCTCGTCACTCCACTCTGGCCTCCCATCCAATCGAATAATGTACTTAAACCGAGTCTTACGCTCTGCAGCACGTTTAATTGAACAAATTAGTAAATTTGACCATGTGTCCAGCTACATGTATATGCTGGAGACATTACACTGGCTTCCTACTTGTCAGCGCATTGAATTTAGGATTGCTGCTCTAGTTAGGCAATGCCAGCTTGGGATTGCCTCTGACTACTTGCGAGAGCTTTGTTACTCCACGAGTACTCAAGGGCAAGGCCACCGCCTTTCTGCATAGAAAGGATTGCTCTTGGTCCCATTCGCACGAACTGCAGCGATGCAGAATAGAGCATTTTCTGTGATCGGCCCAGTTGTCTGGAATGGGCTCCTATAGGAGCTAGGCTACGTCTACTTTCTGGGGTTATTACTGAAACAGTTTTTAATAAACTCAAAACTGTCCTTTTTGCCGTGCTAGAGTCGGGAGCGCTTCTGAGTAGTCCCCTTGAAGAAGCGCTATATAAATTCTTGAATGAATGAATGAATGAATACGATACCCATTCGTTCATTTTTAATCTAAGTCTAGGCCTACAGTAACTGACAATAATTATTAGGACCTAGGCGACACTAACAACTCTAGTTTGCATGTGCTTGTCAGTGACAAGTCTTATCGGTTACGGCCTTATTCTACGACTTGCGCATAGGGGGGGGATTTGTCCGAGGGATAATGTCCTACGCAAAAATCGAGGAATAATGTCCCGGGGCGATAATGTCCGGGGGATATTGACCGGGGGGATAATATCCAGGGGGGGTTAATGTCTGTACCCCATAGCCAATAATTATGCGTATACACATTCTGATTCGTCTCTAGAGATCCTGAGTGGCCGAGTGGGTTGGTAGCCCGCTCGCCACGCCGGCGTCCCGGGTTCGATTCCCGATCGGTCAGTTTATCAGAGATTAATTTCTCGGATCTTTACTGCGGGTGGCTCGATCGCAATATAAACGTGGAGTGAGAGGTTGTACTCTGCCTCCAACACTAATCATCTTCGAAATGAAACAGTGTCGGTAAGCCCGAAGTAGGCTACATACACATGAATCGTCTCTTTTGAATTATTTCTCTGTAATCGTTGAAGGTTGTGACCGGATTTTTATCTCGATCCGGTGACGACCACAGACGCAACTGATAGAAAGGAGAAGAAACCAGACGACCATAGAGACATGCATGGTAGAAGAAATCAGACGACCATAGAGACATGCATGGTAGAATTAATAAATCAGACGACCATAGAGACATGCATGGTAGAATTAATAAACCAGACGACCATAGAGACATGCATGGTAGAATTAATAAATCAGACGACCATAGAGACATGCATGGTAGAAGAAATCAGACGACCATAGAGACATGCATGGTAGAATTAATAAATCAGACGACCATAGAGACATGCATGGTAGAATTAATAAACCAGACGACCATAGAGACATGCATGGTAGAAGAAATCAGACGACCATAGAGACATGCATGGTAGAATTAATAAATCAGACGACCATAGAGACATGCATGGCAGAATTAATAAATCAGACGACCATAGAGACATGCATGGTAGAATTAATAAATCAGACGACCATAGAGACATGCATGGTAGAAGAAACCAGATTAGAATTAATAAATCAGACGACCATAGAGACATGCATGGTAGAAGAAACCAGATTAGAATTAATAAATCAGACGACCATAGAGACATGCATGGTAGAAGAAACCAGATTAGAATTAATAAATCAGACGACCATAGAGACATGCATGGTAGAAGAAACCAGATTAGAATTAATAAACCAGACCACCATAGAGACATGCATGGTAGAATTAATAAATCAGACGACCATAGAGACATGCATGGTAGAAGAAATCAGACGACCATAGAGACATGCATGGTAGAAGAAATCAGACGACCATAGAGACATGCATGGTAGAAGAAACCAGATTAGAATTAATAAATCAGACGACCATAGAGACATGCATGGTAGAAGAAACCAGATTAGAATTAATAAATCAGACGACCATAGAGACATGCATGGTAGAAGAAACCATGCAGAGCTACAGAGGAAACATTACCAACAAAAAGTGGGAGGAGTCATTGTCAGACGAAGTTTGAACGGCAGACTCGTGTGAAGTGAATATTGTCAACTATAAGTTGTTTGGTGCTCGTTGACCTTCATAGTTATGTGTTTATTATTATTTTATGCGTTCGAATAAAATCATAAACATACCATGTAGTCTACGCCGCATTACTCAACTTGAGACTCCCTCCCAATCGGTCTGCATTGTTAGTCTGTTTTTCAGTGACCATATGAATCAGAGTGCTTTGCCGTCTTTTATCTATAGTCTTTTATATACTTTTCTTTGTTCGCCACTTACAAAATAACTTCAGACGACGATAGCCAACGAAGTTTTGCGCTGCATTGTGCTCAACGTAATATCTTGTTTTGTCTGGATCAGGACGGATTCATTGAAAATAATTTTTGAAAATACTGCTTTCTAGATCTCAACTATAGTTACAGTGTACAGTTATACAATTGAAACAAATCATAAGAACGCAAATGACAACAGACATAAATCTAAACTACTAACAGAACAGACAACCTGCACCACACGTCGAAAATAGCAGCCTACAAAGCACGCCTATCCTAAGGGGGCTCAAACTCGGGACCGCTGATCTCCATGCCAATGTGTGTCCCCTCTCCACTCCAGAGACTCGATAAAAGGTCCTTCGTCGATCATTGTTCGTTTGTGTGTAAACATTCGTTCATTCGTTCTGCATCTTCTGCGCTGCTGTCGTCTCTTAGGATAGTCGTTCTATAGGCTGCATCATCGTCATGTTTCCAGCAGGGAAGCTGGAGAGATCATCGATCCATGGATGAGTCATGAAGTTGAGTCTGCTGCTTGACCTCAATCCTTTGCTCAACGTCGCACACGTCGTTGTCCCTCATGAACCGAGTTACATCTGATCGACTGATGATGCTCGTCCATTATTGCATTATTGTGTTCTATGGATAAGATAACCAAAGTATTAGGTTCTGTTTGTGCTGAACAAACAAAACATCGTGCATTATATTTATATTATTCTCAAAGTAACGATGTATTATAGCGACATAACGTACTCCGTGACATTGTATGACATATCCCATAACTTTAGGCGTATACCATAGCCTATACCAGAAAAGAAGGCTTATCACTCACGTCTCAATCCTTTTAAAAACTTCTATTGACAATGTTCAAGTGTACATATTATACGGTAGCTCCAAGAAAATCCTCAACTTTGTACTTTTGTTGTAAGTTGCGTCTATGTCAGCTTATTGTGCTTACATTAACAGAACGGTATTATATTATACTCCCAAATGCTACGATATAGGCCTATTATCATCGGCCCTATGGACTTCGTAAGGGTACCGTAGGCTAGGCCTGCTACACGGTGGTCTTTGCGTTGAGATTACCTCAAGTTCTCAACACGACATTTAGTAACGGACTTCTTACAATCATTATGCGATGCATTCGGTAATTTTTTAAAGTGACTTAAAACTGATTCGTTGGACTCAAGATGATGGGTGCATATTTTAATGGATTTTGCCTACTTTTACAAAATCTGTCAGAATGTTATGTATATGTAGCTGTCCTTCATTGACTGCAGTGACTGTTGACTTATAATGGTCCTCTTCTATTTTTTTTTATTACTGCATGTCCATTTTCATTGCCGGCTGTTTTTAATTGGCCTGCCAGATTATGTCGGCCTCAACCGTTGTTCGTTCAAACCTGTTCGATCGCCTTAGTGGTCTGACTGATCTCTGGCCCGAACCAAGGAGCAAGTCGTCCTTTTCAATATATATTAACTCGACCGTGTCGAGTAATCGTAATCGTAATCTCCGAATTTCTTAGGCGTCACTCCAACGCCAAGCGAAGGCACCAGCTTACTGCTTACTTTAGTTACTTACAACCGGTGGTCAGTTAAAACTGACCTCCCCCTGTTGGCCCGAACCTTCGCCTTTGAGTTTCCGCTATATAACTTTCTGAAAATAGTTTGCCTCGGGAGTGCGGCAGACGGATTATAATCGGGTATAGAGAGGAGGGTCGGCTGAATACGGCGAAGAGTTCGCGATGATATCTTGAATGCAGTTGTAGTAGTCGAGTCCTGTGCTGCTGTCAATGGTCCATTTGTTGAAATACATGATCATAATAATTATTATCATATTCTATTATAGTGAATCTTTTTTACTTATCGTCAGCATTTCAGTCAGTACCTATGCTGTCCTTAAAAACACTGTAGTGATAATAATAAGAAATTATACAGAAAATTATAATAATTCAATCAAATGGGTGGAAGTCAGAAAGAGGGGCAGTGGTCGAGTAGGACCTGTAAAGAACTCTGGAAATGTATACTTTCTTTCGTCCTCTGAGGACGAGTACGTACTACGTAGACAATTATATTATGATCAATATGCTATAGGTTTATTCTTCGGTTCATGGCAGCCTGAGGTTCTATTGTGCACATTTTTATTTTATTTGACGGCCACTACATAAATGTTTGCGTGACTGATCAGTCTAAAGAACGGGGAAATCCTAGTTTTGAAACCAAACAGAGCTGAACACTTTTTGTCAAGTTATTGGAATTGGTTGTAAAATGTAGACCAATGATAAATCTGCGGGGGATTGGTCTCTGCATGGACGACCGTGACGAAGTTCTGATCTTATCTTCAGTTCAGAAAAGTTGTCCCAATCCATTTTGCCTAACGTTGTATTTATATCCAATTGTTTTCTTTGTACACTAATACTGACTCGGCTTCTGCTGCTAGAAAATTAATCTAATGAAGACGAAGGCCGCAAATAAGCTTAAAGCCTCAAGTTACCGGTCTACTTGTGAGGGAATACTATGAACATTGGAAGGTCTGCATGTAACGAATTCGCTACATGCTGACCTTCTGCCAAAGCTCACAATTGATGCGGGTCGCTTCCTTGAAGTCGGACTAACTTTGAGGACTATGCTTTAGCAAAATGTCAGATAACTCAGAATGATGCATAGAAGAGAAGAGCATTTCGTTTAGTGTAGTACAAACGACGTAGGATGATAAGCTTATGACAAACTCTCAGCTCTGAAGAAATGGGAAATGTCTTCATCAATGAAATCCGTTAATATAATATAGCATATCTACTCTTTTGTGAGAAACAAACTCTGATTATTCAAAACAGTCAAATGAATAACAAAGTTTGTGACTCAATGATTTCGTTGAAAAGATCGTCTCTACCTTTCCTGCAGCTGCTACATGTGGTCTTTCGTCGAGTGTGACAATATTATTATTTGTGACAATATTATTATTGATGACAATATTATTCTTATAATGTGTTTCGTGGGCGACTCGTGAAACCATAAATTTCTTTGGTAGTCATGCGTCAGTTGCTTCTTCACATGGCCGACCTTTTCAGTCACTCCGCTAGCTATAGGGATTTTGAAAAAGGGCGTGGCCTATGTGCGACTCTATGGTCGGCCATGTTGGTATGCAGCTGTGAGCTGTTGTCCAAGTAGGCTACATGCCGTTACGCGGTGAATTGTTAGTTGATGGAATAAATTTATCGTTATAGGCCTATTGATCTATCCATAGGCCTATTGGCCCTATTGATCTATCCATAGGCCTATACCTGAACAAATCATAGCAGTCTAAAGACCATCCAGCCTGGAGCGGCCCGAATCCTTGAAGCGAATTTCGGCCAGAAGCCCAGAGCCAAGTAGTTGTGACGTGCTAATGGTGATGGTGGCGGTGGTGGTGATGATGATGATGATGATGATGATGACGACGACGACGACGACGATGATGATGATGATGATGATGATGACGACGACGACGATGATGATGATGATGGTGATGATGATGATGACGACGACGATGATGGTAATGATGATTATGATTATGATGATGATGATGATGATGATTATGATGTGAAAACAACGATTTTTCCAGCGTCGTAGTACGGCACATGCCGTAACAAGAGCGCTTTAAAAAAAAACAACGCAATGCGAATTCACTGAACACAAACGCACAACGGACAGCAGTCAGTAAACAACTGCGTATACATACATTGTACACAGTCATGTTGTCCTTGACATAAAATTATAAGCATACGCGTGCGCACACACATACATACACACACGCAAGCATACATACACACATACACTACACTACACAGACATACACACTACACACATACACACTACATACACATGCACACTACATACATCCACACAAAAACACACGCACATAATTATACGCACACAGTCGTACACGCATACGCACACAGCCGTCTTTTATAAAAGTAAGATTAACATGAACCGAATGAATACTACAGGGTGCGCCAAAAAAGACCCCCTAGATGTTACCAATATCTTGGCCAAAAGTACGAATTTCCAAATGAAATTTTACAGTCTTATAGACAATTCATATTTACAAATGATGGCCAGATTTCATTAAAATATTTCAAACAGAACAAAAAATTAGACCACTTTTAGTGAGGTCACCCACTGTTTTTGGACCATTCAAAAACGCGACGCAACAAAAAGTAACAAACAAATCTAATTATTCTGGCCAATATCTTGGCCAAAAGTAAGAATATCGAAATGAAATTATACAGGCTTAAAGATAATTCATATCTGCACATGATGGTCAGATTTGATCAAAATATTTCAAACACAACAAAAGCTATACTACTTTTAGGGAGGCCACCCACCGTTTTTTGACGATTCAAAAACGAAACGCAACAAAAAGTAACAAAAACACGATTTTTTTCTCATCTCAAATAATAATTGTTATTAAATAGCCTTGACATTGCCAGATAGGCCTAATCGTTATTATTACTACCGGTATTTAAAAAAGAAACAGGGTACCAGCGTAGCTGCGCGTCACTGAGAATTCACTTGGCAAGATGACAATGAAATTGGTAAATAAGGAATCTGTCAGATTAATCAACAGGTCCATCAATAACTTTGCAAAGAGACTCAAAAAAGTTTTGGCGCTGGTGGTGGGCACATTGAACACAAGTTGTGAAGCACTATATAGGCTACCAAGTTCATTTGACAACAGTTATTTGAGATGAGACTTAATAAAATCGTGTTTTTGTTATTTTTTGTTGCGTTTCGTTTTTGAATCGTCAAAAAACGGTGGGTGGCCTCACTAAAAGTGGTATAACTTTTGTTGTATTTGAACGATTTTTTTATATTAAATCTGGCCATCATGTGTATAGATCTACATATATGAATTGTCTATAAGACTGTAAAATTTCATTTTGAAATTCTTACTTTTGGCCAAGATTTTGGCAAAAAACATAGGGGGTCTTTTTGCGTACCCTGTAGCCGACGTCGATTTCTGAATAGAGACATTCGTTGTCGTTGTCGTCGTCGTCGTTGTCATCGTCGTTGTCGTCGTCGTTGTCGTCGTCGTCGTCGTCGTCGTCGTCATTATCATTCGGTGGTGTCATTCGGTGCCTGTGTTCTCATTCTAAGTTCCCAGGACCCGTCATAACCGTCGTCATGGTCCGCTGAACTCGACCTCAGCCACAAGAAATCAGACGTTGACTAAAATGCACTGAAAGCAAATACATGCATACATGCATAATAGACATCGCAAAGACATATATAGACCTCGTCAAGATAGACCTCGCAAAGGCATGTAAGCTTATACATCGCACACAGGCGGTGGCGGCGGTGGTGGTGGTGGTGGCGGCGGTGGTGGTGGTGGCGGCGGCGGTGGTGGCGGTGGCGGTGACAGCCTATGGCAACCATTACTGTGATCGCCGTGTTATAATAATTGAGACTCTGCTGTTCAGTCATGCTAGGAGAAGCAGCGCAGATAGGAAAGACCGACGACGACGACGACGACGACAACGACGACGACGACGACGACGACGACGACGATCTTGCGACGAACTAAATCTACTCTAGAAAATGCAAACAAATCTCACTGTCAACGTCATCACTGTTTGTGAGAACACATTGGAGTCGCAGAGGGAGTGGAATGGGGAGTGGCAGGGGGGTCTAAGGAAGTGCATGTATGAGAGAGAAGTGTAAGGATTGTAGTAGTCCCAGTTTCAGGCCATTTAATACACAGACATCGATATAATCTCGGACATTGATCTGATTGGCTGTCATGAAGCAAACCTCCTTTCAACCACTTTGCTTTCTGTTTGCTCTCGTCCAGCTTCCTTTCAAATGCTTCCATTATTTTGCTCTTTGTTTCTGTCGTAGGCCTAAGCATACGTCATGCCTAACTGAGCTGTATTCTGTGTTAGGCCTCTATTAGATGAGCTGTATTCTGTGGGTAAGCAATGGAAAGTGTGTGCATAATCAACCACAATGCACTCAAAAGACAAAGTCTATCTTCTCGACTTTGGCTACACTTCAACCGATGACTTTACGTCTTTACGATATGGCGCTATAAAAGTCCCATCATTACATGCGCAGATTACATGTTGTTCTTTATAATAGACAGTCAAATGCCCATAAAGACAGGTGAATACCTATGGAAGATTGGCAAATACCTATCAAATTTAGATGAATACCTATTGTAGGTAGGTAAATACATCTCTAACACGTAGGCAAATAGAGTCTACTTACATCAGTTGCCCTAAGGCAAAGTAGAATAGCCTTCCATGGCCTTGCGTCCGATATCGTTCTTCAAAACGGGAGAAAGCCCCTAAGCTAATACAACAATCGTACACCAGCCCTTAGGTCACACACACACACACACACTAGGGTGGTTGCATCTCTAATAGAAAATTTTCAACTTAATATCTCATATTTCTCCAACCCGGCCTTCCGTGCCACTTGGTCTAAAACCTATGTAGCCCAAAAATTATCAGAATTGAAAAATATTTAGGACTTGCGCAACGTCGTTGAAGTTTAGTATTTTACAAATAATTGTCGTAATTTTGAGCATAAGTATTATTTACTTCAAAGTCTTAGAATTATAGTTTTCTGACAGAAATACTTTATGATTTTTACTTAGGCACAGCTGAAAGGTATATTCTACAATGTTTTTGTCATCAGTGATTGCTAATTATCTATTTTTATGAGCATTTTAGCGTACTTGACAAGTGAGGGAATTCCTGCGAAAAAGATATATTCTGTCCAATGTTATGATCTTTTATTAGTTACATTCCAAGTCATCAATGCACTACCGTACACAATACACATAGTCTTACATACATTAGGCATATTATTATATTTTAGGCTGTATAGTATCTCATGCATTGCAGAATTTATCATGTATTAGGCCCTATAAGCTTACAGTGTTATGATGAAAAGGTTCTATGTAATTGTTTGTGTTCCAAACAACGATATCCTTGCTCTCCCTTCCTGTTCGACCTGTTGTAAAGGCTTACAGACATGTTTTTATCTTCACCACTTGAACATGCTTTGCTTGTTCATTGCTGAACTTGTTTCCAACAACGCCATGCATAATTATTATTAACATATACAGCATTATAGGGGCATTATTTAAATGTCTGCATCTAATAGTGAGAAGGCGATGCCGATTACAATAGCGTTAGCGGTAATGTCGCATGCTAGAGGACAGAGGAGAGCTTCAAAGGTTCCAAGCTCCCATCTTGAAGAGACGTTCTAGCAGAGAACTGCTCAAAGTACTGCTCCATCATCATAAGCGTGAAAAACTTGGCATCAGGGACAGTATCACTCAGACTACTAAGCAGCTTCTTTGACAAAGTTCCAACTCAGGAGACTGAGCATATCTGGAAGCTGGAGACTGGCAAGGTTTAAAGAAGCTAGCATCGGCTGCAAACCCCTCAATAACAGTAGCCTAAATGGACGACGAGAGCAATTTACTGCTTGAGGATGTTGCTATTTCAAGACAAGTATCCTCTAGGCTACAGCAACGATTATAGTCAAAGAATCGGCTCATCTTATGACGAATATGTGTGGGAGCATCCGGAAATAATTAATTAAGCTTATTAGTTTATTTGGGACATGCCGCCATTAGTTTCAAACCCCACCAGCATTCAGCAACCACTGAACCTAGGAACGATCTAGTACTGCTGTTTTAACTCTCTTTATATCCACGGAAGGTCATTGCTGATGCCGATGTGACACCCTTTGGCCGAAATCTCTGGTATTTATCCAAGCTGTTGGCAAGCTTAGGTTTCTTTCACAATGACATGTCATTGGGAGAGAAGAAATTGATCTTATCAGTTCTAGTAGACAAAGAAGGTTCTGAGATCCACAAACGTATACAACTCTTCTCCCAACCATTCGCAAAAAAGGCCAGATCGACATCATTTCGTGATAAATTCAACCCATGACCTGTTCTGCATCTTGAATTAAACTACTAGATGCACTTCTGGAACGCGATCCAGTTAAGCGGTCGTATAAAGCATGAAGACTGCATGGAGAGCTCGACAAGCTGGAGATCCATAAAGGTTATCAGTGATCTAGCTTAGGTGTCACCCTTATTCAGCATTTCAATGCCTCAAGTACAAGGAATGAACAACAAAAACAATTTATATCAGAAGTTGTAGAAGAACATCGCAACTCGTTCTCAGCACAAACAAAAGAGAGTGTCTTCAAGGTCACATTGACATTGATTAAATACCTAAGCAGCAATAATAATAATTGCAATCTTGATCACCAAACAGTGTAATCATTGGTAATCATGTATGCAATAATATAGTCACATTGTATTGAATTCTTATTTGAGGATGCATGGTTTATTATGCTTGCAATTCAAGTTTTCGCTTCTTTGGTACATGGTGAAACTTTGATGGTGTTGCGCAAGTCCTAAATATTAATATTTTCTCTCACAACTTTTTGTGTGATGTTTCTGGATGGAATGGCACCAAATGCAAACTTGGAGAACAGTAGATTCCAACTTTCATTTCTAACGACCACCCTAACACACACACACACACACACACACACACACACACACACACACACACACACACACACACACACACACACACACACACACACACACACACACACACACACACATCCTCACGCAGGTGGGTGAGTGAGTGAGTGAGTGAGTGAGTCAGTAGAGCGTTTGTTTAGGCTATAGTTCTGTCTCGATCCAATAGAAGACAATGAGGTTCATCTCTTTTATGGCAGTTGCATCGTTCACTGTGTGTGTGCCACCCACTCTTCTCCTTCTTCTTCTTAAGTTCTTTAACGCTATTTACCATACGTGGAAAATGTAACAACGCTGCCATTGAAAACTTATACATGTGTAGGTCTATATATAGCGACAATGAAGGAGCAAAGGTAGACGAAAGATGCAGCCACTCAGAACTCGAAATCTCTTCTTCAAGAATTATTCATCCGCCTTCCAATCGAACGAATTCTGAATTTCTGATTAGTCTGCAACATCTGATGTCATTGTTAACCGGACTTCGACCTCCATTGGACGACACCCATCTTCACAACACATCTGACTAGACACAGCGCTCGTGAATAAGTAGATGCCCTGCACTTGACTATAGAGTGGCGCTTTAGAAATGTTGAGAATGCGATTATAATTTTAATCGATCAACTGAAATCTGTCGTTGAAACACGGAGCCGTTGATAAATCATCATCTAATATTTGAGGATTCAATTAAGTGAACCTCAGTTTTTACTAATTTTTAAAGAGATTATATTTATTTCTCTATTTTAAAATAATATAATTCGTGACGAACGGAATAATAATGCGTCAAAAGAGACAGGATGAAGAAATCGCCATGAACACAGAATGACAAGAATGCAAGAAACGTACACAACATCATGATTGTTTAATTGTACATACATGTACTTCTACAGCCCTATACCTTCATGCTCCAGGGTGACAATAATATTATAGTCGATTCTTTCAATCAATATGCGCAGTTAACTGAGTGATTGCTGCACATATAATTAGGCCTATATTCTAAAAATTTAATTTTTATATAATAAAAATTTAATTATATATGAGATTCACTCATGCGCAACTCCTTAGCAATTCAGCAAAGAATGAATTCTTCAGATCTCTCATTCCGTCCGTCCGTCCGTCCGTCTCTCTGTCTCTGTCTCTCTTTGTCACTGTCTCTGTCTCTGTCTGTCTCTGTCTCTGTCTCTGTCTCTCTCTCTCTCTCTCTCTCTCTTTGTATGTTAGTGTGATGCATGCATTGTGTGTGCTTGGGGCAAACTGTTCAATATTCGTAGAAGCATTAAATTGTACCATGCAATCGTGTGGATGATAAAACTACACCTATTCAACAGTGCGTTCCCTTCCCCTCCCCTCCCCCTCCCCCTCCCCTGCCACCAGCACCACCTTATTTGATGACAGATATACTACCTGAATCATTCTGAATGAAGCAGCCAAACAGAATCAGCTGCAAAACTATGTTTACGAAGTCCTCAGTGATTGTATATCTTTCTCATTTTTAAATCCCATAGAAAGAGTTGTCATACAGGAAACCTGGGGGTGTGCATTGAAGGGGTCCCACTCACCCAGGTAATATCAACCAAATTTTTAGGAGTGTATGTAGATCAACACCTAACCTGGAAAGACCACATAAAAACTGTATCTAATAAAATCGCTAAAAATCTTGGAATATTATCCCGTACCTCCCAGCTAGTGCCTTCTCAAATTCGTCTCACTTTGTATTACTCACTCATATACCCTTACCTCACAGGCTCACATACTGTAATATAATATGGGCCTCTACCTATAAATCTAGTCTTCTGGATCTAATGAAGCTCCAAAAGCGAGCAATTAGATATATAGCAAACTTGCCCTATGGAACTCCGACTGAATCTAAATTCCACAAATACAGCCTTCTCAATGTTTACCAAATTAGACAGATGCAGATAGGTGAATTCATGTTTAAATATTTCCATAGCCTATTACCTCCTGTGTTTAAGAATTTTTTTATCCATACTACTGAGGTGCATTCATACCATACCAGACACGCTGATTCTTACCATTTGCCCTATGCCCACACAAACACTCGACGCTTCTCTGTTAAATACAGTGGAGTTCAAACATGGAATGTGATTCCTATTTCCATTAGACTGCTGCCTAGTCTTTGTCTTTTTAAGTTACGTTTACGTTCCCTGATACTCGACATTAACTGTTGAATTATCCCGGCACGTTGTGACTAATTTATCCTATCTCCCGCATTAAGTAAATTTGGTGGCGACCTAAATTAGATTATAAATCCCTATTAGCCTACATGTACTTGTGTATTTCTCGACCATCCAATGACCTCCGTGCCTATACCTCATACAACAGGTTCTTTGATCATCGATTGTGTGTGTAACTGTGCTGCTTTAGTTAAGGTGTTTGCTGTTTTTTTCCATAGTTATTTTGTTTCATAATCTATGTCAGAACCACTCTATGGCAACTCAATGGCCATCATCATCTTGATGCTACCGCCCAGGGGACTCGCCTAGCGGGGTTGCAAGACCCTTTTGGGTCCCCTGTGCAATCAAAATCTAACTTTTGGCATCATTAGTTAAGTATTGCTTTTTTTATATTTGTTAACCCTTTGATGCTTGATTCGATTTGTTCTTGTTTTCTTGATTATTTGGTTGCCAAATAAAATGATTTGATTTGATTTGATTTGATTCTAAATTTAAGACTTTGCTCATTCCTTTTTCAGGCCTAGGCCTACTACGGTCTAATAAGACTAACTTTCGCCTATTTCTTTTCCCTAAGACTCTCCTCTATTTTATTAATTGTGCTACCTAATTGTTTATTAACAGTGTACATGTAGTATTCACCAATTCGCCTACATAGCATGTCTGTCTAACTTCTCGCCTGACTATCCGGACCTTGACCCCCCCTGCCTATCGACTTCGTTCGTTTTGATTGAGCGCCTGTGAATAAACTGGTTCTCGCGACTTGGCTTTTGTGGGCGCTGTAAAAGTTCCGAGTTTTCGATTACGATAACACCTTCTCTCTCTGCAATTAGCAGCAGCAGCAGCAGCAGCAGCAACAGCAGCAGCAGCAGTAACCTGCATGCTTACTGAGGCAGATTTCCAACTGGTCAGTTTAGCAAGAACTACATTGTTCTGGTGCAAAGTCTATAGATACTTTATGATCTGATGACTATTTTTTTGAACATTGCAGGCCTACCTGCATTTTTTGGGCGGGGGAATGTTGCAAGTAGCGATTTCTGGGGGGATATGGTACATACATAGGCTACATGTGAACAACACAAAATTTTATTGGGGTGGTGCGGGGCGGGAATGTCATTCCTGGGAAGGAGGTAACTTTCTCCCCTCCCTCCGCGGAGACGTCTTGACTAAAACGGACCGATGAATTATCCGCTCTCCTGACTCGATCTTTGATTGGCGTTCAGAAAGTTCAAACGCGTGTTTACATTATTTTAATTTAAGAAGGACAGCAAAGAAAAGGATACGATGCTGAAGTCTTACAAATAAATTATTATTATCTGGTTAGGTCACGTGTGGAATAATCATGTCTGCATCGAGGTTTGGATTCACTGCATGAGACACCACACAGAAAGAAAACAGCCATGCATGGCACGCTCTCATTCTTCAATAGAGAAACCCAGAGAAATGAATAGACCAAAAGAGACGCATAGGCCTAAGGCAGGAGGAGGTGTTCTTTCTCTATGCAACAGTTCCATTTTTAGGCCCACTTAGTCCGCTATTTAGACCGCTATATAAGAGAGCGAGCGCGCTTAGAGTTGAGTCCACGAGCGTTGAGAGTGAGCCAGATACATGTAGGTAGCGAGCAGTTTAATGACCGCGCAGCGAGAAGACGGTGTATTTACACAGACGACAGATCACTGCCATGCACGGCCAGTCAACCAGTGAGCCAGTCAAGTCAATAGGCCAGTCAACCAGTAAGCCAGTCAATCTGTCAGCCAGTCAATCTGTCAGCCAGTCAATCTGTCAGCCAGTCAGTGTGAGTTCGTCAGAGAGCGACGCAGTTGTTGTTATTCGCTGATGATAGACGTCAGTCGTCAGAGTCGTCAGTCGTCGTTGTGCTTCTCTCTTCTCTCTTCTCTTTCTCTGTCGCAGATAGGATCAACGTTTTGGCAGAGAACTCGTCGCAACTGAAGCAAAACATTACAGCGACTGCAACGGTAAACAGAGACAGACAGACAGAGACAGACAGACAGACAGACAGACAGAGACAGACAGACATACAGACAGAGACATACTGACAGACAGACAGTTCACGAGTCGAATAATTGTACAAATACAGTGTAAAAACATAAGTCGCTTTGAGGAATAATCAATGGAAATTAGTGGATCGATAGAAGAAGATTCACTTGCAGAAAAACGAGAGGAAGATTTGGAGAATAGGATCAGCCGTCGTCTTCAGATCAAAGGAGGAATCCTCACTGGTGACCACATCATCGAATTAGTCGTCGTCGTCGACTTTAAAATAAAGCAAGACAAACAAGAAGAGAACGGAGAAGAATAGGAAGAGAACGGAGAAGAATAGGAAGAGAACGGAGAAGAATAGGTAGAGAACGGAGGAGAGGGAAACGAAGTGGAATAAGAGGAATAATTAGAGGAAGAGAGGGAAGACACAGATCCTCCTCCTACATCGACAGACCGATCAGCAGAGAAGAAAAGAAGAAGAAGAAGAAGAAGAGTTTCTCTTCTCTTTCCAAAAACTACAATCATGAAACTTCGAATGAAACGAAAGTTCTCTCCAGCACCAGCGCCAGACACAGCTCAGGTATTTATGATTGGCTCAGGTATTTATGATTGGCTCAGGTATTTACGATTGGCTCAGGTATTTATGATTGGCTCAGGTATTTATGATTGGCTCAGGTATTTACGATTGGCTCAGGTATTTATGATTGGCTCAGGTATTTATGATTGGCTCAGGTATTTATGATTGGCTCAGGTATTTATGATTGGCTCAAGTATTTATGATTGGCTCAGGTATTTATGATTGACTCAGGTATTTATGATTGGCTCAGGTATTTATGATTGGCTCAGGTATTTACGATTGGCTCAGGTATTTATGATTGACTCAGGTATTTATGATTGGCTCAGGTATTTATGATTGGCTCAGGTATTTACGATTGGCTCAGGTATTTATGATTGGCTCAGGTATTTATGATTGGCTCAGGTATTTATGATTGGCTCAGGTATTTACGATTGGCTCAGGTATTTATGATTGGCTCAGGTATTTATGATTGACTCAGGTATTTATGATTGGCTCAGGTATTTATGATTGGCTCAGGTATCTATGATTGGCTCAGGTATTTATGATTGGCTCAGGTATTTTTGATTGGTTCAGGTATTTTTGATGCTCCTATCTCCATCCAAAACTCATCAGCTCGCGTATAGTAGAGCTGCGTGTACCACCGTCATCATCATCATTACCACCAAACATCTCTTCAGTCTTACTCCGACGACGACGACGACTGCATTGGCTTCCTGTTGATTTCAGGATGAAATTTAGATCAATTGTCTTTTCTGATGTAGCATCAACAAACCTCCTCCTGCTGCCTTCCATTCAGTCACTGCCAACTCATTGCATTCATATGATTCATTGTGTGTGCGATCATCAAGCGCGTGTCTTTTAGCTGAACCTCGGATGTGGAACAGTTGCGTGCATTGGTCCATGAATGATCATATGCATACATACATACATACATGCATACATACATACATACATACATACATACATACATACATACATACATACATACATACATACATACATACATACATACATACATACATACATACATACATACATACATACATACATACATACATACATACATACATACATACATACATACATACATACATACATACATACATACATACATACATACATACATACATACATACATACATACATACATACATACATACATACATACATACATACATACATACATACATACATACAAACATACATACATACATACATACAAACATAAATGCATACATGTACATACATACATGCATACATACATTGTACATACATACATACATACATACATACATACATACATACATACATACATGCATACATACATGCATACATACATTGTACATACATACATACATACATACATACATACATTGTACATACATACATACATGCATACATACATACATACATGCATACATACATACATACATACATACATACATTAGGGTGGTCGTTAGAAATGAAAGTTGGAATCTACTGTTCTCCAAGTTTGCATTTGGTGCCATTCCATCCAGAAACATCACACAAAAAGTTGTGAGAGAAAATATTAATATTTAGGACTTGCGCAACACCATCAAAGTTTCACCATGTACCAAAGAAGCGAAAACTTGAATTGCAAGCATAATAAACCATGCATCCTCAAATAAGAATTCAATACAATGTGACTATATTATTGCATACATGATTACCAATGATTACACTGTTTGGTGATCAAGATTGCAATTATTATTATTGCTGCTTAGGTATTTAATCAATGTCAATGTGACCTTGAAGACACTCTCTTTTGTTTGTGCTGAGAACGA